>MU223244.1:829600-853463 GCA_018584345.1 Thuja plicata | reverse complement strand
TATATACATATATATATATATACATATATATATATATATATATATATATATTTCATATTATCATGAAAAGAGTATATGCAGCCCATATCAGGGATATAAAAGTAGAAACTTAAATATTTGTAACCAAGTCCAAGAAACTGACTCAAAAAGAAACTATGTAAGGTTCATGAGTAACTTGGAAGACACCATAGGAACATGACACATTAAATATAACAAATTAGCATCATTAAAAGAGCCATTAGTTAAGCTCATCACAAGCCATTTTGGATATCAAGAGGCAAAATAGGCCCACCTTGAATTTAGAATACTCCTTAAAATTAAAATAACAAACTCTAGTTCAAAGTTTGGTCCAAATTACTGTGACAAGGGCAAGTTTTGATGATAGGGATGCAAAAGGTGCACCCCACTCCGCCTAGGTCACCCTTGTTGAGGCAAAAATGACTCAAATTTTAATCAGGGATTAATATAATTATATAAAGATTCCAATTATATATGCAAATTTGGGTTGAGATCAAGTATATCACGCATAAAATCCTTGAACACTAAATTAGGGCCTAATTAGGGACCAAAATGGTAAGTGCTTAAAATTTACGATGCTTCATTGAGTCCCTACTTTAGAGGGATTATGAACCTGCTTCATACTCGTGGTAAAGTAGATCCCGACATGGGAAAAATATATCATGAAGGCAAAAGAAACAAGGAAAACACCAAGCCCCCAAGTGACTTAGGTCGTCATCAATGTTAAACCAAGATGAAAGAAATATCCACAAAATAAAGAGAGAAAACATGACCAAATAGCATAGTAAGGTAAACTTACTATGGGTCATGTAAATAAAAATAAATAGGTGCAAAAAATAAATTTGATAGTCTAGCAACCATCATTTTTCTAGAGAGCCCATCCAAATGATAACCAAGTGAAGCTTTGTTCACAACAAAATATATCACAAGAGGATTAGGCCTAAGGAAAGAATTATCTCCATATGAATCTGCTAGAAAGATAGTGCCAAAAAGAAGGATTAGGCCTAAGGAAACCATTATCTCTAAAGGAATAAAAAAAGAAGGATTAGGTCTAAGGAAATAATTGTGTCTAATGGAATCCACTAAGATGAGATTAGTACGCAAAAGGAATTGATTTCCAATTAATATGAAAAACATTGATCAATATGGTGTGTGATGCAAGAGCATCTTGGGTACATGGAAATCCTATATCAAACAAAAATATCTTTTTTTTTTGGAGCTTGGTAGCTTGGTGGAGACATTCAGTAAACTATTGTGGATTTATCAATGGAAGGATCAGTTTATCATCAACTCGGTTACTTGCTTTGGATCAGTTTCACCGAACAGTCTCAGTAGTTGTTCTTTGTCTTCTTGGTGGTTTATTTTTTTTCCTATCTCACCAAGTAGGTTTTGACTGTTGGTTCTTCTGGCCGACATGTGCAGTTAATTTTTAGTCTCAACATTAACTTAGGATCTCATTGGGGAATGTGTGGACCTAAATCTGGGTCATTACTTCTTCCTATGTGGATCTTTAGGATCTTTCAGGGCCAACCTTTTCAGTTCCCTCTTGAATAAATGTATTGTTTTCTTCATATATCAGGAAGCAGGTCATATGAGATAGATTCATAGTGAACTGTAGAAGAAAAAGGCTAAGAGATTAGGGATATCACATGCATGAGGATTGTTCTTGATTATTTTGAGTGTATATGGACATAACCGGGAAAGCCTCACAACCTAACATGTATGAAGTTTGATAAATAAATTAAAGAATTTTCATTCCTTCTCTCCCTCTCTATGTTTAAAGCTTCCATTTTGTTTGTCTAAAAGTTGGTTTAGTTTTTGAGAGTGCCTTTGGCCCCATCTATTGACCTTCCTTGTGTCAGGTGGTACCAGAGTGAGGAAAAGATCTGAGGTTCATTCTTTCAAATCCTAATTAGTTATTGTTGTGAGGTAGCAGCTCGTGATCTAACCCACAATTGCAGAGGATTTAGGGATGGTTTAAGGGAAGCAGGATGTAGATCTAGGTCTAGCTGACATACTAAGGCAGATTGCAGCTAGATTGGAAGTTGTTGTGACAGCCCAGTGTCAAGGAGAACATCTTGAGGATATTAGTGATGATGAAGTTAAAGAAGTGTAGGCAGAAGGTGCACCTGCACCTATGATAGATCTAGGAGAATAAATACTCCTACAAGCTTTGACGAATTTGAAGTCCACACCACAGTTTAATCCTCCTGAGTATAGTGGAATATATATTTAGATGAGTTAATAGACTAGATAATTGAGATGGAGAAATAATTTGAGTATGAGAATGTATCAGAGGAGAAAAACATGAATATTGCAAGCACAAATTTGAAAGGTCATGCATCCTTGTGGTGGGATGATTTGCAATTAGATTGAAAGAAGAAAGGAAAAGACAAAATCAAGGTATGATACAAGATGATAAACAAATTGAAAGGCACGCTTCTACCTTGTGAATATTAGATTAACCTAGTTAGGAGAATGCAACATTTGAAGAAGAAAGATAGCATGGTGAAGGATTATATTGAGGAATTCTACAGATTAGATATCAGATCTAGGCATGTTGAAGATGAGGTGGAATGAATTGCAAGATATATGAATGGATTAAGGAGTTCTATTCAAGAAGAGATCAGTTTGTTAAAGATGGAGAGTATTGAAGAAGCTTATTAGTTTTCCCTAAAAGCTAAGGAGAAATTGAATAAAATACATGAGAAAAGACAAAGAGGAATAGGTGGTATATTCTCTACAGGAAGAGGTAGATCTTATAGTGAGAACCCTAGATCTGGTCAAGACAAGACAAATCAAGACAAAGGAAAAATAAAGTGGAAAGGTGGAATTTCATTCAAAGGAAGGGGAAATTACTCCCAAGGTGGCTATAACAGAAGTGGATTCCAAGGAGCTTGTTACAATTATGGAGAAGAGGGAAATAGATCATTTGAGTGTACACATGCAAGCGGGAAAGTTGGTAGTAGCATAAATGCTTTAGTGCAAGAAGATTCACCAAATGAACCTGAAAAGGAAGGAAACATGATTGTCAGAAGAATCTTGTGGAGTGAAAATAAGGAAGATCCAGTGAGGAAAATTTTGTTCAAGACCAAATGTAGAGTTGCAGACCAAGTTTGGAAATTAATTGTTGACAGTGGGAGCCTGGAAAATATGGTATCAGAAGAGATGGTTACTAAGTTGTAGTTGGAGATATTGAAGCACCCAAAGCCCTATAAAATTTCATGGGTCAAAGATGATCATACAGTCATGGTAAGTGAACAATGTTTTGTGAATTTGAAAATTGGAAAGTATTATGATAAGGTGTTGTGTGATATCATGCCTATGGATTATTGTCATATTTTTTTGGGTAGACCTTGGAAATATGATAAACATGCTATACTTGATGGAAGATTGAATAAATATACTATTTGGATTGATGGAAACAAACAAATCTTGTTACCTTTGGTTGAAGAATCTCTTGGTGGGATATGTACAACTGTGAAATTTTGTTTGATGGAAGGTAGGAAGTTTGTTAAGGATATAAAGAGAAATGATATCTTCTATGCTTTGATTCCTAATAAACTGAGTGAGAAAATATAAGATAAAGTTCCTGCAGAAGTTGAGAAGTTACTCACTGAGTACAAAGAAATCATTTCAGATAATGTACCTGATGGCTTTCCACCGATGAGAGATATTAGTCATTGTATGGATCTAATTCCTAGAGCTAATTTTACAAACAAGGAACTACACCGATTGACACCAACCAAGAATAATGAACTCAACTGAAAAGTTCATGAGTTTTTGTAGAAAGGTTTGATCAGAGAAAGTTTGAGTCTATGTGCAGTACCAGTTGTGTTAGCACCTAAGAAGAATGGAGAATGACGAATGTAATGGAGAATGAAAAATGTGTACTGATTCAAGAGCTATTAACAAGATCACAGTGAAGTATCAGTTTCCTATACCAAGGATGGATGATATAGTGGATTGTTTGAGTAGAGAAAAATATTTTACCAAGATTGATTTGAAGAGTAGATATCATCATATCATAATCAGAGAAGGTGAAGAATGGAAGAATTTTTTCAAGATAAAAGAAGGTTTGTATGAATGGTTGGTTATGCCTTTTGGTTTAACTAATGCACCGAGTACTTTTATGAGGTTACTGAATGAAGTTTTGAAGAAATTCTTGGGTAAGTTTGTGATTGTATATTTGGATGACATTCTGATATTTAGTAAGATCAGAGAAGAGAATTTGTTGCACATTAGACAAGTATTGTAGAGATTGAAAGAGGAAAAGTTGATGATTCATTTGAAAAAGTGTTCCTTCATGAAAGAAGAACTTGTGTATTTAGGATTTGTGATTCTAGCTGATGGTTTAAAGATGGATCCTGAGAAGGTTGAAGCTATACTTGATTGGCATACACTTGAGAATGTCAGTGAGGTGAGATCATTTCGTAGATTAGAAATTTTTTACTGAAATTTTATCAAAAATTTCAATTCTATTTGTAATGCTATGACTGAGACAATGAGAGGAGAAAATGAGAGAATTCAAGTGGACTCTTGATGCTGATAAGAGTTTTAAGACTTTGAAGCAAAAGGTTGATGAATTTCCTATGATAGCCTTACCTGATTTCAATAAGGTATTCCAAGTTGAGTGTGATGCAAGTGGTAGTGCAATAGGAGTTGTGTTGACTCAAGAAGGTAAACTCATTTCTTTCTTTAGTGAGAAGTTGAATGATGCAAAAAGGAAATATTTTGTATATGATCAAGAATTATATGCTATTGTGCAAGCCCTGAAGAAGTGGAGACATTATTTGATGCCAAGAGAATTTGTGTTGTATACTGATCATAAGGCTTTACAGTATTTGAATAGTTATAATAAGTTGAATTAGAGACATATGAAGTGCGTAGAGTATTTGCAGATTTTCATGTTTGCGATAAAGTATAAGAGTGGATTATCCAACATAGTGGCTGATGCATTGAGTAGAAGAAGATCTTTGATGAATGAAATGAGAATTCAAGTTCTAGTTTTTGATGATATGTTGTTAAAAGGTATTCAGTTATGTATACCGAGAGGATCAATGAGAATCAATTTGATAAAGGTGAAACATAGTGGTGGTTTAGCAGGACATTTTAGCATTGATAAAACATTGAGTTTACTGAAGGAGATATATTTTTAGCCTCAGTTGTATAAGGATGTTCATAAATTTGTGAAGAGTTGTGGAGTTTTTCAAGTTGCAAAAGGAGTAAGTCAGAATACTAGATTGTATACACCATTTCTATTCCATATTTGTTGTTGTGGATAGATTTTCCAAGATGACACATTTTATACCATGTAGGAAAAAATTAGATGTAGTGCATATATAAGATCTTTTCTTCAAATAAATTGTCAAATTGCATGGATTACCGAAGAGTACCATCTCTGAGCAAGACAATAAGTTTGTTGGCTATTTTTGGAAAGGACTTTGGAAGAACCTAGACAACGAGTTGAAGTATAGATCTACATTTTATCCGCAGACTGATGAACAAACAAAGGTTGTAAACTGAAGTTTGGGTAATTTGTTGAGATGCTTAGTTGGAGACAAACTGAGTAATTGGGATGTGATGTTAGCACAAGAAGAGTTTGCATGCAATAATTTAGTGAATAGGAGTATTGGAAAGACACCCTTTCAGATTTTTACTAGCACATAGATGAGAGGTATATTAGGCTTGAGAGAAATTGCTGGAGAAGAGAAAAGAAGTGCTGAAGGAGAAGATTTTGTTGATTTTATGAAGACATTTAATGAGGAAGTGAAACATGGGTTGGAACAAAGTAATTAGAAATATAAGGATAGTGCAGATGGATAGAGAAGACTTAATGTTTTTGAGGTTGGTAATGAAGTGATGGCTCATTTGAAGAAAGATAGATTTCCTGTTGGAACATATAGTAAATTTAAGATGAAGAAATTTGTTCCTTGCAAAATCTTCAGGAAGATTGACAGTGGAAATTATTATGAAGCACAGTTGTCTGATGACATGGATATATCACCTATATTCAATATTTCAAATGTAATACCCACCCATAGTTGCTTTCAGTTTTTAGTGTCGTACTCTTTTAGGCTATTATTTTTAGTTGTTTATGTCAGATTCTTTTGGACTTTTCTGTTGTGAACATTTACCTTCTTAGTTAGTTGATTATGTATGGATTTGTGACTCTATATCATGTGTTAGAAGGTAGATGTTGATGATTTTTTATGATGATTATTGCTTATACTTTTCTACTTACCTCATACTTGCATGTGTATGGTTAGCTTATATGTTTATGTTCATATGGGAGTTTGGTGTGGCAGATGATGGAGACGTAGTTACTTGCATTGTGATATCCACATGTTCGACCGATCCCTCTCATTATTTTCTATGTTTTATATTGGATATACATGTGTGTTCTTGTTATGACAGTTTGTAGGTACAGGGCATCATCTTCCCTGAATTGGCAGGAGTGTGTCCATATTAAGGCCCAAATGGTAAAGAGGGGAGTTAACAATTAGACCCAAAACCCTAACCTAAACCTATTTTATTCTATGATTGGACAAGAATCAATTTGTCTACCCTACCCGAATTCATCCAAGGGATGTGAATTTGTGGTTACCTCCTAGTTGATGTCTTGGGTTGCATTTTGGTTGTCATATGTATGAGTGTTGTTACTTGATTTCTAGGATTAATTAATTGTCAAAAATTAGTTATATTCATGCTTGTTGATATTAATTGAATATTTAAATGTAGAGTATTTAATTAATATGATTAATTAAATACCTATGTTTGAATTAAGAAATTAGTTTAAAATTGAATTTTCAAATATTAAATTTAAATTGAATATTCAATTCAATTTTGAGTTGATAAAAGCCTTTTTTAATTTGTGACAATATTTTGTATATTCTTGCTATTAAATAAATGAATAATTATGATTTATATAAAAGTTATTTTTTTGTTAAATACTAAATGAGAAATTGCACAATTAAAGGAAGTTTTATTTATTTAATTATGTTTTTTTCTCTCAAAAAAGAAAAGAAAAAGATGAGTTAACTTCTAATTTTTGAGGATTAGGGTTTCTTTTATTTTATCTTTATTAGGTATCTATTCTGGTCATTAGGGTTAGACACAGGTTTTTTTTTAAGGATTGAGAGTTTGGAGAAATTTTTCTGGATTCTGGAAAGAAAGGGTTTGTGCTTGAAGGCTTGGAAGAATTTTTGGGAATCAGGATTTTTGCAGGCTATTGTGACTCAGATTCAGTTGCAGGATTTAGGCTTGGAGGATTTGGGAATCTCTGTTTCAGGACATCATCATTCAAGTTTGTCAGTGAATTCCAGGTAGGGTTTGAAACCATTCTTGCAAATTTCTAAGTTCAAGAAAAGATTGTTCTCTCTATGTCTAATTAAATTTGTAGGCATTCAATTTCATAGAGTAAAATTAGGTTATGCTTTGAATCCCATGATGGAAAGTATGCATGTAGAATCTATTGAATACAGTTGATAAAATGAGGTTTTAATCTTCGAAAACCAAAACCTAGGAAAACCTAGAACAAATTGTATTAGATTAATTTGTGGAAGTTTTCTTGAAATTTTTAATCAATTAAATTTGGAAAGAAAATTTATGAGTTACAAGTTGGGAATTTTACATTTTCAAAAGGAAATTTGTCTTCCATATTGACTATAGAAAAATGAAAGAAAAAGCGTTCGCATATGAATTCTATAGCCTTAATTAATTGTTCATACTCTTCTATTTAGTTAAAAATGCTTAAAAATTAATTTAAAAAAATAATTGTGCTTGCTAGTTTTGTCTAAAAAATATAGAGATTTAAAAAATAATAATAATAAACTAGTCAAAAATATTATCATGCCTTTATTTTTAGTTAGTAGAAAAAAATAATAATAATAATAAATAAACTATAAATTTAAATAAAAAATTTAAATAAAAAATTTAAAAAAAAATTTTAAATTTTTTTTTTTTGGGTTGGGTGCGGTGGGAACCACCCACCAACCCCCCAATCCGCCAAGGTAGCGGTTGCCAAGGCAGTGCTTGCTGAGGTAGCATGCGCTGCCAAGATAGTATGCGTTGCCAAGGCAGTACCTATCGAGGCAGCATGACTGCCAAGGAAGTGTACCGCTGCGGTAGCACATGCTGCCCAAGGCAGTGATAGAACTAGCGGGTGGGGCCCAAGACCCGTACATAAAATGTTCTTTTTTTTATTGTTTAATAAAAATAGTTTTTTTTATTAAAAGTTTTTTTATATATGTTTTTTTAAATAAATTTTTATTTAATAACATTTTTCTATAAAAAGGTTTAATATATATATATATAATAATTTTAAATGTTAATTTAATATTATTATATATGCTGGTTAAATAATTAATTCTGGATTTTATTTCAGACTCTCATTGATTATTTTATTTTCCAGATTGTATTAGTTTATAATTTTTTCCAGAATTAGTAAGGATAATTTCATTTGTTTGTGCATTATTTAACCTAAGTAATTAAGGGGTTATTTTATTTATTGGATATTTAATAATGAAATTCTATTACTAGTATTATTAGACCTTTAAAGCGGGAAATTATAATGGTTTTGTGATGTATTTTGAAGTATGGGATATCTTTATGTGCATTAATGCCTAATGTATAGTTAGTAATTGAATTTTGATTTTGGACATAGCTTAGTGAATCAATCTGGAACTCATTGGTTAAGTTAGTCTTTGGAATTGTTTACATTATTTATGTTTCAAATTGCGTTAGGATACATTATGAAATTCATGTTTGATGTGAGTTTTATTCTTTTGATTATGAGCTTATTGCAATATGAATGTGGGTTTGGGATTTAGATTTACCCTAGAAAATTCTAGAGGCCTTGGGATGTGTATTCAGTGTCATGTTCTGATTTTGGTTCTGATCTGATCTATGTACCCAACCGTAAAACTTGTTCTTATGATGGTTGTGTTTACTCTGAGATTTTGTTATTTTTTATCATTCCTGATGTTTTGAGAGGAACTAGATTTTGGGGTTGTCTTTATATGTACCCTTTCTGGATCAATGTGTGATCAGTGAACCTAGGGTAGGTTATCTAGTTGTATAGTAGGGCATGGCTTGAAATAAGTGTCGGGGCCCACAAGTGGCATCCATGATCATTTATTGTAAGTTTTCTTAATCAAGTAATAACATAATACATAATTGGGGGGTTTAAAATGAATTAATTAGATATGGTACCTCACCTATGCTTGAGCGCTTGTATAGGCTAAGATGGAGGATGAGATGATGCTTGTCGCCCTGCGAGGTATGGTTCTGGCATAGTTAATGGCTTCATCTGGTTGAGGATTCATTGATACCGTATATGGTCACTTAAGTGTCAGGGTCCAGAGAGACTACTAGGATGACACTTAAGGGTTATACATATATGATGACACCTTCCTATACACAGTCTAGGTTTCCTACATGTGTCGGTTGGCTCTGGATTAGTGAGTATACCTTGCAGCATGATTAGTACACCTTGAGTTAGTAGAATTTCAAGATCCCCTTTCTTAGATGATCTTGGCTTATTGTTATGTTATCCGAATGGGGTATGTTCTTATCTCCTCGGCACGGTGGGGTGGTTTTTTATAGTTCCACATAGACAGGTGGTAGTGATTCTTTACCATTTTGGGTCTCAACATTCATATGGCAATGTTGGATGTTCCATGTTCAGTTGTACTTATCTTGCTTTTTTGGAGGTTTTGATTGTATCTCATGTGATAAGTGATCCATATAACTTTTATCTTAATGTATTGAGTGATTACCACATACCCTGCGACATGTGCAGAGGATGTAGGTTTGATGTATACCTTACAACATCAATTGTAATCATGTAATTATTTCATTGATGTTTATTATGTAATCTATTTATTAAGGAGAATCTTTTGTTATGGATATCTTGCTAAGTTTTGGTCTTACGTAATTCTATGTCATGGAACCCTTGAGTATTTTAGTCTATGCTTGTATTTTTTCATGTGAGTAAATGGTAATTGCTTCTTCTTTGTTGTATATTCTTGTTTGTAAACTTTAGAAAAAAAATCTACAAACATAGTATCATGTTTAGATTAATTCCTCTTGGGTTCCTTGGCAAGGCTTTACATCAAATTTATATGGGTATCGTGAACTTGATAAAGAAATGACAGTACTGAGTGATTATCCTAAGAAAAATATAGAACAATTTGAATAGATTTTGGAATAAAGAATTGGCAGAAGCACAAGAGGAAAGGATTACATAGAATACTTAATGGTAAAGTGGAAGAATAGACCGATTGAATATTCTACTTGGATTTCTCAATATAAGTTGGATTCATCTCATGTTTTACCTCACTCATGATTTGGAGAATCATTTCTTTTCAACCTCATGTGTTTGATGCAGGAGCATCTTGGGTACATGGCAATCCTGTATAAAAAAAATTATGTTTTATTTGGAGCTTGGTAGCTTAGTGGAGACATTCAGTAAAACTATTTTGGAGTTCTCACTGAACTCCAAAATACATAATAAATGAAATCCATTTGGTGAATATTTATATAAAATTTTATAGACTCTTAATACAATTTGTAGAAAGATCCAAAGGTAGGAAAGAAAGTTATGACTTCTATTCTAAAATAGAAAACCCTAGTTAGGGTTCAGACAAGCCTTCACTAAAATAGTTGTAACTCTCACAAAACATAATAAAAATACTACAACCCAATGGGAAATAAAATATAAGATAGAGGAACATATTTTATATCAAATTCATATTTTAAAATTCTCATAACATCATGTAGCGTACAAATACTTTTGATAGAAAAATTGGAACAAAGAAAGGACAGGTATAGTCTGCCAACATTTCTATAATAGGGAATTAATTAAAACCTTAAAATCAAATCAGAGAGATACCCATTTTAGATCTATTAATTTACCTTCCATAACATCAAGAAAGATAAACCCTAGACTCAATTTATATTATTCAAATAACATATCTCCAAAACTAAGTTTCTAAAAAACCCTAGGAAAACACATGCCAATTCTCACCAAAAAAAACTCAAAACTTTTCAATAACTCTAGGAATGAAAATTATAGAACAATAAATCATGAGAATATATATATATATATATATATATATATATATATATATATAACACCCCAAAATTGGCATCTTGCAACCCTAACCAATTTTGTTGCATCTGTCATTCTTCTGAATCATCAAAGTCCTATTGTACTAGGTAATTCTGAGTTTTGACTTACTCTACTCAACCTAAGTGTCAAATGCAGAAAATCCTAAATCTGCATTAATCAGACATTATATTTAATTCCTAAATATCAATCAATTAGCTAAACAAACCCTATGATTGAATTAATTTAATTATAAAGTCCTAGCACTTTAATTAAATTAAATTTACCCCTTTTAGCTAAAACACATAAAAAGGAATTAAATAATATTTAATTATTAAATGAATATCCTCATTTCAATAATTGAGAAAAAAACATTTATGAGGTCATATTCTATTTATTTAATTAAATATTCTCTCAAAAATCTTCTCTCTTGTTCAGAAATAGAAACTTTGAATTAACTGTGCTTTAAAGAGAAAGAAAAACAGTTAAAATCAAGAAAGAAAACAGTTAAAAACAAAGAGAAAATAGTTCATTGTTTTCTTTTAAAGAAAGCTTGCTAATCTAAACTATATTTTCTATCTATTTTATTTCAAAAAGGAAACTTTCTATTCTGAGCAGACTCTCAGTCTATAAAAGAGCTCCCATTTCTCATTCAAAGCCCCTGAGAAAATATGCATTGTTAGAATAAAGAATTGCTGCTGCATTTTAGAATTCATCATCTCATTTCAAATAAGCTCATTTGCAATATAATATCTTCATTTTCTTAGATTAATCTCATATTTCTTATCATGTATTATTTTAATTTCATTTAGATTAATCTTGCATCTTTCATGTTCTTAGATTAATCTTGCATTGCATTCATGGAGAAAAATCCTTCGTTCTTGGATTGGTCTAGGTTGTGAGATTCTCATTTTGAGAGCCATTCAAAACCCCATCTAGATAGAAGGCAATAGGTCGAATCATACATGCATGTAGGATGAATAACTCATATTCACCTCTATATGTGGCTGATGAACAAGGACTACGTTGAAGTGTATGGTTGAATAACAAGGCCACATTTAACATATACATTTTTGGCGCCCACAGTGGGGCCAAAATAATTAGCTTTGGCCTCATTTTATTGCACTTTTTTTATTTTGCACTCTGTCCGTATGTCTCTGTCAGATATTTTGCGCGTAATTTTACCATGTCTCGCACAAACTTTCTGGTTCTTCGCGTGATTATCTGTACTTCTTCATGTGGGACTATGAGAATCATCATGCAAAATTTGACATTAGAGACCTTTATTTTCTATTTATTATCTCATTTTTCTAACCATCTGCTATTTCCTAACATCTGTGTTTTAGGATGGTGGTTTGCAGGATGCTGAGAATGAAGGAAGAAATTACAAACTACTAACGTATTTACTGCAAGATGCTTGTCGAAGACCTATGTGTTTTCACAAAACTCTCATGTCTTTTTTTTTAGTAGTTAGAACACACTTCGGTTGGTTCTTAAAATGAATCATTGTCTTGCGTGATTGAAGTGTTTTCTAGTTTGTAATTCCAAGAACTATATGAATGTATCCTCTCTCCTTGCCTTTATGGATCTTGGGTGTAAGAGAAATTCATATGATTCTTCTAGTGTGGCTACATCTCGAGAGCTTTAGTAGAGCTAGTGAGAGTGGATTTCCCAACCGGTAACAGGTTAAAGCCAAGCCATTTCCAGCCAGTATATAAAAAATGTCATTGTGATTAATCTCACAATGGATAGGTAAAAATTCGTTGTGGCAACCAAAATCTCCTCTAGTAACCTAATGGTGTGTTAAAGTCCCGACATCGTTAAGGTGAAATCCTTGCTTTGAAAGGATTGGGAGAGCCCCCTTTATTGGGAAAATGACTTGATCACAACCAGCTGAATGGATGTCCTTACTACAAACTATTGTTATAGTATCCAAAAACCCTCTATCTATTGGTACAGAAGGTCAGAGACCGACTAAGACATCCCACACTTTTACGGCTCTTAGTAGAGACAATAGTCCTTTGGGAAGCAATTCCTTTGGGGTTTGAAGCTTGGTGTGCCTGAGAAGTGAGTGCATATGTAAGGAGGAGCCCGTGCCTTCAAGCTTCTAAGTTGTCTGCTATGAGTAAGCATAGCTGTACTTTGGTTCAAGTAGGGATTCAATAGATACTACCCTGGCTATCCTAGGATTATGATGTGTCTATTCTAGTACTAAAAACATTTTTCTTAATGTGTTTTGTGTGGGTGTATCATTTAAACAATTGAAACAAACGTCAAATCACAAAATTGTCAAACTTGAACATGTCCAAAACAATCTGTAACTCGAACTCTCTATCATAAAATAGCATGATCTTGTCTCAAAAAACACAATCTGGTCTTAACTGTCTGAGTCTGTAGAATTTCACTTTTTCATTGCCAAGTCTCGCGTGACATTCTGCCATCTTCGCGTCATTATATGAAAAACTTCATGTGACACGTTGGCAATTGTCACATGACATTTTGCAATCTACTACTATTTTATTCATCAGTCTGTCATTCTTATTCACCAGTCTGTCATCATATTTCACATAGGACTACATAGTTTCACTCGCGCCTGTGAGAATCTTTGTGCAAGAAAGTACTTCTTCGCGCAAGTTTGAAACATTTTGTCGAAACAACGAGCAATTTTCCATTTATCCAACATCTTTTTGCTAAATCTGGTCTCTATTCTGGGTCTTTTTATCTACCTTCTATCTGCACACAGTCTACAACTTGATTTCTTGGGTTGAAAATTACATGATTCTTGCTTAAACTGGTCTCATCTCATATCTCTTGGTCTATTTCTACTGTGTCATCATATCTTGTGTCGCAATAGTCATCTCTCGGCTATTCTAGCCTCATTTCTGATGATTTGCACCAAGTATACTTCACCTTTTGGCACTTTATGCGCATTTACTTTGAGACAGTTTCAAGTGTGGTCCTAGTTCACATCCCTTGTACAATCTTTGTCTATGATTGTTACAACTCGAAGTGGAAAAATATTCCCTTCACCTATTACTAGACAAGGTAGGGGTAGATCTATCAATCAATAAGAATCTGTGCTTTCCACACCATTTTTGGCTACATCTAGTGAGGAATCATCTTGATCTCCCTCTTTGGTAATTTGACCTTATGCCAAATGATAATTTCCAGTGGATTTTAGTCAGGTTTGAAACCCTTTGTTCCAAGAGGATCCAAATTTTGAAGACACTCAACCTTCTCATACTGAGTCTTTACACACTGAACACTTTCATTCTAGCAAGATGGTAGATCATGATCAATCAGGTGAACATAACAGAGATGATCTCTCTAAAACTAGGGGTAAATTCCATTTTCAAGACCCCCCTAATGATGAGGAAATGGAAATAACCCAAGTAGATATTGTGAAAGCTCATGCCAATAAAGATTTCTGTAGGATGATGGACATTCTCCTAGTTGAGGAAAAAGAGAAATACCTTCTCAAACTAGCCAATCAAGGGGCTAAGCTACCCTCCAACTATGATGTAGAGACCCTTGTCACAAGAGGAAGAAACCAAAAAATCCAAGTTAAAAAACAAGTTCAAAGTATGCAAGAACAAATTCTTCAACTCTTGAAGGAGAAAGACAAACCTGCTACATAGTTCACGTTGGAAAGAATATGTCCATTCCCATTTGATAAGACTCTATGCATGCCTCCTTTTCCTAAAGGAGTTTAACTTCCCAAGTATGATAAATACTTGGGTACCTATGATCCCCAGGATCATTTGAGAGAATTTGGTGCTCTCTCTATGAAGTTCATACATGATCAAACCTACCTCACGTGTCTCTTCCCATGTAGTTTGGGAGGGTCAGCTATGGAGTGGTTTTATAGACTACCAACTGGCATCAAAACTTTTGACGAAATTGCCAATTTTTTTTTACAACACTATTCTCACAACATCCAACATCTGGTTCACATCCGAGATCTTTGCAACTTGAAACAAAATCATGGGGAATCCTTCTTGACATTTCTCAAAAGATGGAGACAACTTTATACAAGATATTCTTGCAAAATACCCAAATCTAAAAAGTTGGACATCTTTCTAGACAATCTTCTTCCCAACTTTGGATATCAAGAACAACTGCAAGGTCCTTTAACCTTCGATGACATGATTAAGAAACCTGTGAGAATTGAGACATTTATGGTCAAGAAAGGAGAATTGACCTCACACAAGGAAAATAAACAAGGGTCTTCCTCCTCAAGAAAAGATAAATCCAAATTTCCCAACAAGAACCAGAATGTTGTGAATGATGGTTGTAGACAATGTGACTCCCAAGCCTCCAAAGGCTGATTTTAATCTCATTACCACCATGCAGGCAGCCAAAGCCACTGAATAGGCTACGGCAGAATCCAAACCAAGTACTTCACATTTTTCTAGATCTAAACCTTGGGCTCCTAGACCCAAGCATGAGTTCACTCCTTTAGGAGAACCTATTGATGCAGTTTACAAGACTCTCTTGGACAACCATTTACTCACTCCTTTGGATAACTCACATCCTTTTGATCTACAACCTCGACCATCTTGGTGGAATGAATCTGCATATTGCAATTACCATCAGGACAAGGGTCACAAGATGGCTACCTACATTCAATTATGACAAAAGATCCAAGACCTTATTGATAGTGAGGTTATTTCTATAGGGAGTCACAATAAAAAGTCAGATCACCAATCTTTCAAAGACCCATTTCCTCCTCATACAAAAGGTGAATCATCTAAAGGAAAGAATACTGATGCCAAGGTCAACTATACATACACAAATAATGACAATGTCATTAATATGGTTGATCCTATTGATACTGAATAGTGTAATGTTGTCATTCTCAAGGGAAGGGAAGATACTCCCAAGTCCAAAATTCATGTCATCTTACGAGGGCCTGTACCTCAGTCCTCCAAACTAGAATAGTCTCAGGTTAGTGTGAATGTTGTTACTCAATCTCATGCTAAAATCATTCTAAAAGGCCCTGAGCCATCCACGTCTACACCCACACAACCTACAGACAAAGCTACTATTTTCTCTACCAATAAAAATCCAAAATTGAGTTCCTCATCTAATGCTACCAATTACAGCATACTAGACAAACTACAATGTACCAACGTTTAGATCACCATCTTTGAGCTGCTAAAAATATCCCCTACTCATAGGGAGATCCTTAACAAAGCCCTCACCGAGGCAAATGTCCCAAAAGATCTTGATCTTGACTGGTTTCAATCCATGGTAGGTCACTTGACCTCCTCCCATTACTTGTCTTTCTCTGAGGAAGATGGCCATTCTTTGATTCACCTACACAATAACCCCTTGCACATTGAAGTCATGATTGGTCCAAAGCACATTCGTCGTGTTCTCATAGATAACGGTGCTGGCCTCAACATTTTCTCTGCTAGCTTCCTTACTGAGTTGGGCTATGGTGAAGACTGCATAAATGCCTACAAAAAGATTACTATTAAGGCCTATGATGAAGAAGAACAAAAACATAAGGGGCTAGTTGTGTTACCAATCAGAGTCGGCCCTGTTGAAAGAGATGTTATCTGTCAAGTGCTTGACATTCCTTTAGCATACAATATTCTATTGGGAAGGACATGGATCCATGAAATGCAAGCTGCCCCTTCAACATACCATCAGTGCATTAAGTTCCCTTTCCAAGGATCTGAAGTGACTATACCTGCTAATACATGCTATGATTGCAACACACTCACAAAATCTACTGACATCTTTGTGGCCACTAACAGAGATTCTACTGAGTTCTTTGAGACTAAACTAAAGGAAATGGAAAAGGCTTTGACACTCAAGGAAACTAACATGGGAGGGTATCAGATTGAACCTGTGCTATCTATTACATCTCTGCGTTTGTCTCCATGTTCTTTTGGGAGACCTTCTGCAGTTCCTCCTAAAACAAAATATGGTGGTACCTTTGTACAAGGCATGATACCATTAGAAGAAGAAGCTAAAATTAGGGCTATCAAAGCTTGGATCTATAAAGGAGAGGAAACTTCTAAACAAACCACTACACCTTGTGACATAAAACCTAAACAATATGGCAAGGGTCTAACTATTATGCAACATTTTGGCTACAAAGAAAATGGTCCTATAGGTGCGAATCATAAAGGATTGATTGCACCACTTGAAGCTATTGGTCGATGAATACGTGACTCTATAGTTATAAGCTTCAAGAAGCTCACATTGCAACTGGGGATAAACAAATTTGTACCTCAAATAGATCAAAACCAACACCTGAAGGTACACCTAAATCTGAAGAGTCTGAAGACATTTTTGAGGAAGATTGTTTCCCTTGTCCCATTCCTCCAGATCTAGAAACATTCTTTGCTGAGCCAGATGATTTCATACCACATGTCAGTACAGTCGAGACTGATAGTGATTCTGATGAGACTACTCCACTTACTCCATTAACCTATGAGTAGTGGAAAGAAATACAAATTTTCAATCTAGGTCATCATGGTGATTTTTACATACCACCACACTTCCAAGAGAAGTTTGAACATGAGCAAACTCAGCCACTTCTAACTAAACAAGAAATAGACAATGCTACAAGCACTGATGAAGCCCCTATGTCAAACAGTGCTCATCTAACCATAGCAGAGTTTTTAGGTAGAACTCATCCCAATTGGGGGCAAAGAGTTGATTTCACCCATGTTCTTAATATGAAACCTAATGATGAAACAAACTCTCATGAATACGAGTTCAACAATTTTTCAAGCACTCCCTTTAACATGGATATAGAAATAGTGGATACATATGAAAACCTCCTCAAAAATGGTGAAGGGTCTAGTGAAAGGTCAAACAAGTCCAATTCCATCAATGTTAATGTGTCATCTACTATGGTTGCTAGGAGTCAAAGGAATTTGACTATACCTTTGGATGAGATTGCTCTAGGTCTCAACTTGCTAGTCCATGCTTTCGATGATTATACCATGAACGCACTTGAACCCATCACTTCTCTTGTACTCTGCCATCCCAAGCTTATAGACTGGAACTCTCCCTCCCCATCTAATGAAGTCCTTATGTTCCAGAATGACTACGCTCTTACATGTTACCTCAACACTGTCGAACCTGTAACATCCACCACTAGTGAAGAAAGTGTCAACATGACTGAGGCTAATATCAAGTATCTTAGTCACAAAATCAAAAGAAGAAAAAAAAGGTGCTCTAATGGTGAAAACCACATTGTGGCAGTGTCAGAGCCTAAAAAAGTCAAAATAAAGGACGTATCTAAGGGTGAAAACCTCTCTGAGGAACCTAGGGATGAGATACTTGATACGCTTCTGAGTCATTTCCAGGAATGATAATCTATGCTAATTGAACCAACTCAATCAGTCAACTTGGGTACAGAAGCTGAACCTCAGATCATTCAATTAGCACAATCATTATCTGAGAGAGAAAGAGAGGAATTCATTACATTCTTCCGGAGTAAAAAGATAAAATTTGCATGGAAATATTTAGATATGCCAGGATTAGTTCCTAATCTAATCATGCACTACTTGTCCATTGCACTAGGTGTTAAGCTTGTCAAACAAAAGCTTTAGAAAATGCATCCACATGTGGCTCTACTTGTCAAAGTAGAATTGGAGAAATTTCTTGAGGTAGTATTTATCAGAGCAATTGACTATGTAGAATGGATCTCTAACATTGTTCTAGTGTCAAAACATGACAAATATATCTGAGTATGCATAGACTTCAGAGACTTAAATAAGGCATGTCCTAAGGATGACTTTCCATTGCCCAATATTGATATGATTGTAGATATGACAGTAGGATATGAAATGTACTCACTAATGGATGGTTTCTTTGGCTACAACCAGATAAAGATCGCGCCAGATGACCTAGAGAAAACTTCTTTTAATGTGCATGGGGCACTTTTTGTTGGAATGTCATGCCCTTTGGACTCAAAAATGCTGGTGCTACATATTAGAGAGCTATCACCACCATATTTCATGACATGATGCACAAAATAATGGAAGATTATGTCGATGACACTTTAGCTAAGAGCATGCAACAAGAGAAACACCTTGTGGATCTAGGTCCTATACTAGATTGCATGGAACAGTTTAGTTTGTGGCTCAATCCTAAGAAATGTGCATTCAGCGTAACATCTAGAAAATTTATTGGTTATATCATCTCTGCAAAAGGCATCGAAGTGTATCCTGAGAAAGTTCAAGCTATCATGGAAATTTTTCCACCAAAAAATATCAGACAAATGAGAGGACTTCAAGGCTAGTTATAGTCTATCCGGCACTTCATCTCACAAATGGTGGACAAGTCACAACCATTCACCAAGACTTCACACAAGGGTGTGACTTACCAATGGAACAAGGAATGTGATGAGGGGTTCACATAAATCAAATAATATCTTGCGAACCTGCCAATATTGATGCCTCCTATTCATGGGAATCTGCTTATACTTTACATCTCTACTACAGATACATCACTGGGTGTCTTATTATCCCAAGAAGATTAGAACAAAAAAGAAAGGGCTATCTACTACATTAGTATAACTCTAGTCTCATATGAAATAAAATATTTTGTTATAGAGAAGGCTTGCCTCACAGTGGTATTTGCTTCACAAAAACCGCGACACTACATGTTGGCTCATACTACATGCCTCATTGCTAAGATTGATCCTCTAAAATATTTGTTCAGTAAAGATACCCTAATAGGTAGACTAGCTAAATGGGCCATGCTTCTCAGTGGATTTGATATTGAGTATGTAGAAAGAAAAGCCATTAAGGGGCAAGAAATTGCAGATCAATTGGTGGAAGCACCTCTAGTAGATCATCAACCATTGAACAACAAATTTCTAGATGAGTCCATATTACTTCTCACACATCACTGTTGGACTATGTTCTTTGATGGTTCATTCAACCAACATGGGTCAGGTGTTGGGAATTTATTCATCACACCTCAAAGGTACTCTTTACCAAAAGCATACAAGATGTTATTTCCTTGTACAAACAACATCACCGAGTACAAAGCCTTAATCAATGGTATGAAGATCGCCCTTGAGTGGAAAGTGGATGAGCTCAATGTCCTTGGAGATTCACAATGAGTCATCAATCAAGTAAATGATATCTATCAGACAAAAGATGACAAGTTGGTGCCTTATAAACGGTTGGTTGATGACCTTAGAAAGTATGTTTTTCACATCACATTTCAACAGGTTCCAAGGGAAGATAATAAAGCGGCAGATGCCATGGCTACTCTTGCTTCCATGCTACAGATGCCATAAAATGATTTTTGACATGAATTCCTAGTGGAGACATTACGCTACCCAGCCTATGATTCCCCTGAGTCTTGAGTGATCTGTTCTATCATTGGACATGATTCATCCCACTACCATCATAATTATTCCTACCTTCGTGACCAAATTGTTTCAGACACTTACACCCAAAATGAGAAATGTTACTTAATCCATAGTGCTTCATGGTTTGTCATCATCGCTAACGACTTGTATAAGCGCGGTCTAGATGGTACCCTTCTTAGGTGTTTAGAACCCGATGATTCCAAATGTGCGTTAGTAGAGGTGCATGAAGACATCTGTGGGTCTCACTCTAACGGCCTGACACTGACACGTAAAATTATTAGAGCTGGTTACTATTGGCTAGATATGGAAAATGAAGCTACACAATTTGCTAAGTCTTGCAAACAATGTCAACTAAATGGTAATATGATTCATGCTCTAGCCAAGGAGCTTATTCCCTTCATTACTTTCTAGCTATTTCAACAATGGGCCTTTGATTTGGTGGGTCAGATTTATCCCTCGTCCTCAAACGGACATAAGTTCATCATCACAGCTACAGACTATTTTACCAAGTGGGTGGAGGAATTCCCTCTCACCGTAGCCAATGGCAAATTGGTAGCAATGTTCATTCTCAACTACATCATCTTTAGGTATGGTGTACCCTTAGTAATAATCAATGATAATGGGGGGCAGTTCAAAAATAACGATTTGACAGATTTATGCTCTAAGTTTAAAATTACTCAGCATTGGTCTTCCATCAATTATCCTCAGGGTAATGGACAGGCAGAAGTATCAAGCAAGACAATCCTTAAAATCCTGCATCACACAGTGCACAAATCTAGACGAGATTGGCATCTCCAGATCAATCCCACTCTTTGGGAATATAGGACAAGCATAAGAACACCAACAGGTGCTACGCCCTATGCTTTGGTTTATGGAGTAGATGTTGTGCTACCAATTGAGGTTGAGATTCCTTCTCTATGAGTCTCTTTGAAGGGCCTCATTACTGATGATGATAACAGAATATCTCAGCTACAAGAGCTAGAACTACTTGATGAATGTTGGCAAGTGGCATTTGATCACTTTAGAGCATACCAAAAAAGGATGTCCAAGATCTATAACAAGAAGGTTTGACCAAGGGACTTCCAACTGGGTGACCTCATTCTGATGGAGAACCCTAAGAATCAACAACATTGGATCCAGGAGGGAAAATTTGAACCAAATTGGCTTGGTCTATATGTTGTCACTGCACTGTTTGGGTCTGGCACCTATCAAATTTCTACTTCTGAAGGGGAACAACTCAAGGATCCCATCAATGATCTTCATCTAAAACGGTTCTACAGTTGAGACATCTTCAGTGTGCTCATGTATATAGTAAAGTCCTAAAAATTTCTAAAAACTTGAAAATGTCCTAAAAAAATGATCATCTTAGTGAAAACCTAGCACTAGGCACTTTGATGTATCTCCAAAAAAATTATATATTCCAAAAATACAAAAAAATTAAAAATTAAAAAGTACAAAAAAAAAAAAGGTACCATTGATGAAAACCTGGCAAACATGCGTCATGGTAGCAAAAAAAGAATTCCTGCCAAGAAGGTGAAAACCTAGTAAATGGGTGCCTCTTGTTCTACATTGCTATATCTATTGCAGCACCACTTGGCTTTATACATTTGATTTCCTGCTTTGCTTCTTTCCTGCTTTTCTACTTGCATTTGCTTTCCGCATGCTTTCACTTACCTGTTAAGACACCAACTTACATGGATTGAAATTGGTCATACTCTCAGGGAAACCCTCCTAGTCTAGGGGGCACTTTCCTATTACCTTTTGAGGATTTATCTCATGATAGCCACCAATGGTTCTCACTGCTTCTACCTACTGATGTCTAGCTATATCTACAATCTCTTCACTTGAGCATCTCTCTCGCATCAGTCACCAGTGGTTCTCACTGTGTCTGCCTACTGTCACCATACTATTGAGATTCACACATCCATTAATGTTGGATTTATACTCAAATGCTCTATCTATCGATACTCAGTCTTGACGATTCTTTGCTTTAGTTTGTACATATCTTTTGGTCACTTTTGTGACACTCTGGTTCCTTTGTGAACCCTCTTGATTTGACACTGATTCAGCGCCATATGCCTGGGGGCAACCAAATCTAGTTTTCCCTCACAACATCCATCAAGTCAGTCATTGTTACTTGGGGGCATGGGTCTCCCATTTGATCACATCTTTGGTTTACACCCGAGTTATTAATCTTGTCACTTCTGCAGGACAACTCACTACTGACACAAATTGGTGTTTTTCAATGCCACCATAAATAGTGTTTTTCAACACTAATCTTTGGACACATCTATGTTTTTCAAAACACATTGGATATCACAATGTAAATATCTATCGATGAAAATCAAACACAATGCACACACAAGAACAACGGTGTTTTTCAACACCCCTAAACATACATATTTGAAAACTTTGAAATTGGCCGAGCTATGATTGAATCTTTCTTTGTATGTTGTCTGTTCTCATGGATTTCATTGATATTTTCTTTGTCTACTGCTTGTTGGTGCAGTCCCGATGATCTGACAATGTCAAATAAATAGGGTGTATGTGATAAGAGCTCCCACACTAAGGTGGAAAAGCCTCACATCCCTCGATCTTGTTTATTTGTATGCCATGGTGAGGTCGATACTATCTCCTTGACTACTATTGCTCTATTTGTTTACGCAAGATCGCACTCATGGTTATCTTGGCTTAGAATGCCTCGAAACTGGTGTACTCTTGCAATATCAACTGGAAACAATGTTCAGGTCATCTTGTCTTTTGTGCTCTGGTGCTTACATTCATTTCCTAGATTTTATCTGATGAAATTCATATTCATATTCTTATAGTCGCAGTGGCATTAGTAAGGATTGTATCGACTCTAATATTCCAAAAATGCTCAATGATGATAATTATACAGTGGGTCTCACAACCATGTCCTAGGTGTTGCATCTAGCATAGGATTGAATTTTCATTCTAAACTTGCATTGTGGTAGCAATTCGATGTTCACTTCATTACGTTCTCCTAGATTTGTACATTGAGGAGTTCTTCTTCAACTTCTTGGTTTCATCATAGTTGCACAAGTGTTCGATCCTCAGTCTTGATTCTTCACATATTATTTTGGTTAGCATTTGTCACACATATGGACACCCTGCATGAGATGTTAGTACCATATATATTACATTCACAAATGCATTATCATATACACATTGCATTTACATATTTTCATACACAAGTGCATTTACATAAATCATCTCCATATATACAACTTTGTAACTACATCAACATGTGCATCACATAAACTCATAAACATCACATACATGTGCATTTCATACATCTACATATATTCAAAACATGTTCATTCATTTGCATACATTCTAAATCATCTAAACATCTAAGCATA
>MU223244.1:818164-829229 GCA_018584345.1 Thuja plicata | reverse complement strand
AAGAGGCATAGTAATAGGCTGCTCAGGCGGTTTGATATGGAGTCTCCTCTTGAGCCCTCTCTAGCTTCCCTCAGACATCCTGCAACTCCCAATCTCTATCTAGTAGCTGGGCATCCCGCACAACAACCTGTACCTACAAGTCTATAACCTACCTCACCAACTATCTCACCCTCTCTCTGGCTCTCCGCAGGGCCTCTTATGCCTATAATAAGGCATCTCTAAGTACTAGACCCTGTACTAGCTCCTGTGCAGGTTGATCCTCCTACATTTGGTCCTCTACCGGTACCTCCTATTGATCTGTCTACTCTGACACATCATCTAACTATGTTGTTTCCCTCCTCTTTCTTTGTTGTCTACTCCTGCTTGCACCAAGATCAATCTACATCTATCATGCGGGGATTTCCACCTGTACAGTGTGTGACCGTGGCACTTGTTGTGGTACCTATTGTGGCAGTGGCCGTGGTACCTACTATGGTGGAGTCATTGGTACCTACTATTGTGGTACCTATGGGTGCACTACCTGTGATGGAGCTTCCATACCAACTAGATTTGTAAATCATGGGAAGGGATGTGTGAAAAAATACCCCCTATACTCTATGGTCATGCCGCCATCTGTAATCCCACTCAAGTAATCCCATCGAGTTCGTGCTAGAGCTTGTACATCGATCATACATCGACCAGTATCTAACTTGGCCGACCATCCCTTCCTAAGCTCGTCAGCAAAATGAGCATAGGAATAGTACTCCTGTGAAATCTCCTGTGCTCGGCCAAATTGCCGCCAAACATGTGTCAAAGGAAACTACTCAATAATAGATATAGCCCAACCAAAGAGTGGCCATGACACAAGCATGTAACCCAGCTGATCGCTGGCATTGTCCCAATCCTCTGTCAACCTCCATGGTTGCCATGTCATAGCTACCAAATCATCAAGGGTCACTCGCCACTACTCTATCTTACCTAGTGTGGGATAAGTAATCAATCCTCTGTAGCTATATATATATATGGCTCCAATGGCTATCTCAAATCCTCGCACATGGTTTGGGTAACTAGTAGGTGATCCCATGCCCACACCTGTAGAACAAACATTCATGTGGCCATACTCTTTGCCTCTCTATAGGCGATCTCATGCATCTCATGGTACATATGGGCCAGCATACACTGACCCCATCCATATCTGATAGGCTCAGCTAGCATCCTCTGTAGCATCTGACCCAAGCCACACTCAAAACCATGTTGAACTTGATCTGACATCAGATAGCATCCAAGGAATGCTGCCAAAACCACAACCAATCAATGCCCAGGTTCGTAATCCCTGATCAACTCCTCCCATGGGATGGCTCTACACATGACAAGATCATCCTACAAGATCTCTTGTAGTGCTAGTGTACCTGGCCACGACTGCACCTCATACTCCACTCTAGGTCAGTGGAAGGGTATCTAAAGAATCTTGTTGATATCCTCAGGCGTCATTGTCATCTCGCCCTGAGGTAGGTGGAAGGTGTTCATTTCCGAATGGAAACTCTCCACCAAAGCTCCTAATAGACCGTGATTTACCCAAATCTTGGGTACCTCATAAAGATGTGACAGGCCCAAACTATTAATATGTGCAATCTCTGCATCATCTAACTATCTCACCAGCCCATTGATAGTTGAATGATGTGACCTAAATACAATGTCTGGGAAATTGACCTGCAAAATATGCGAACAACAACGCACGATCAGTACTCGGCTCATGATTCACGATAATCAATGCAAAAATGAGAATTAAAGCATTATAGACATCCTATAGATAGGAATAATGCTAACATAAATGATATTGGATGTGATACAGACTCATTTTGCATTCAAACTGTTAAGTTTTCTCCATGCGAAGAAGCAGCCTTTCGCGCAAAGAAGTTTTTTAGCCCATGCAGAGTTTCATCCCCGCGCGAAGTTTCATGCCTGTCAGCTCGAGAAACCCCCATGTCGAAGGGTTTCCTACATAAGATGTGGGTACCCTCCCATGTGAGGATACCCACCGATCGGTGCGAGAATCTACCTTTTGGCAGTTTCTCACGTGAGCTTTCTTCACGGGTTGCATGAAGAAACTAGTTCCTCGCGTGAAAACCCGTGGCCCACTTTCTAAAAACATGATAAAATAATAAAAAATTGATAGAAAGCAATAAAATTTGACTTCACAAAGAGGATAATCGACCACTTACTGGGGGTCCATATGCTACTGGCCGATCGTGCCGCCTAGATCACTCAAAATGATGAGTGCTCACAGGGACCACCATTTTCGCTCAGAGCTCAAATCTCAAAAGTCAACATATGCAAATGATTTGAAAATGACCTTTTGGACTCATATATAGGTTTTGACCTAATTTTCAAAAGTGCTCTGATTTGCATCAAAATTTCACCACTAGCTAATTTGACCGCTCTGAATCTATTTTCGTAATCGAAATTGAAATCAAAATCTAACACTTCTATATAGCTCAAAATCGTATTTTAAAATTTTTGGGACCAATGTGATCAGATGCTTGTGCAGTCAACTTTTTGATGTCTCTTTCTTGTCAGAATCATATCTAATCAACATTTTCTCAAATCTTCAACTCTTTTCATCAAAAGTCAACTTTAGTCAACCCTAGTAAACTTGGTCAACCAGACCTCAAAATTGTTTGAAATTTATTCTGAACCTTCTGGGTTCTTCCATAATCTATTCTAAGTTCTTTTTGATTTCTGATTCAACATCTATCTGTGTGTCATCTTTCCATTTTGCTCCCGAGGGGGCAGGATGATTACATCATTGAATCTATTCCAATCAATTTGATCTAATATTCAAAAGTCCTCATTGCTAGGGGCATCTCATCACTTGGGGCATGTTCAGTTTTTCGTACTTCAAGGTCAAAACAAGATACTCCACAGTCAGTAGGGACATCTTTGTTCCTTACATCTTGTCATCTATTAGGTATCAGGGCAATCTAACCTGGATCCCTGAGGATCAAGCTTCATTCTAGAGATGATTCTTGAAATATCAATCTATTAAGTATCTGAGAAAATTAACTCAGATTCTTGAGGATCAAGGTCCGTTCTGAAGATGATTATGAAACTTGATCCAACCAGTGTTTGGGAAATCTAACCTAGATATTGGGGGACTAAGCTTCATTTTGGAGATAGTCCTAAAAACCTCTATTGACTATGTTTTTATGGACAGGTATTGGGGAAATCTAACCTTGACTCCTAAAGGTTGAGCCTCATTCTGGGGACAATCTTTTGAAAGATATCAATCTATCAGGTATCTGAGAAATCTAACTCGGATTCTTGAGGATCAAGCTTCATTCTGGAGATGAGTCTTGAAATCTTAATCTATTAGGTATTAGAGCAATCTAACCTGGATTCCTAAGGATCAAGCTTCATTCTAGAGATGACCCTTGAAAACTCTACTTGACCAATGTCTTGGCAATCTAACCTAGACTTTGGAGAGTTAAGCTCTATCCTAGAGATAGCTCTGAAATCTTCATCAATCGATCTTTGCATCATCAATTTTTGAAATCTATTCTTTTGTGCTTCAGACATTAGACTATTCTTTGAATCAATGTGTTGTTCACACATCAATTCAAAGAGGGGCAAAATGTAACACCCCAAAATTGGCATCTTGCAACCCTGTCCAATTTTGTTTTATCTGTCATTCTTCTGAATCATCAAAGTGCTATTTTACTAGGAAATTTAGAGTTTTGACTGACTCTACTCGACCTAAGTGTCAAATGCAGAAAATCCTAAATCTGCATTAATCATACATTATATTTAGTTCCTAAATATCACTCAATTAGCTAAACAAACCCTATGATTGAATTAATTTAATTATAAAGTCCTAACACTTTAATTAAATTAAATTCATCCCTTTTAGCTAAAACGCATAAAAAAGAATTAAATAATATTTAATTATTAAATAAATATCCTCATTTCAATAATTGAATTTAATTATTCAAATAATTGATAAAAACACATTTAAGAGGTCATATTCTATTTATTTAATTAAATATTCTCTCAAAAATCTTCTCTCCTGTTCAGAAATAGAAACTTTGAATTAACTGTGCTTTAAAGAGAAAGAAAAACAGTTAAAATCAAGAAAGGAAACAGTTAAAAACAAAGAGAAAACAATTCATTGTTTTCTTTTAAAGAAAGCTTGCTAATCTGAACTGGCTTTTCTATCTATTTTATTTCAAAAAGGAAACTTTCTATTCTGAGAAGACTCTTAGTCTATAAAAGAGCTTCCATTTCTCATTCAAATCCCTTGAGAAAATATGCATTGTTAGAATAAAGAATTGCTGCTGCATTTTAGAATTCATCATCTCATTTCAATTAAGCTCATTTGCAATAGAATAGCTTCATTTTCTTAGATTAATCTCATATTTCTTATCATGTCTTAGTTTAATTTCATTTAGATTAATCTTGCATCTTTCATGTTCTTAGATTAATCTTGCATTGCATTCATGGAGAAAAATTGGTGCAGAGCACCCTAGGGTTTTAGCTCCGAAGCCCTAGTTGTTTAGCAATGGTGGTCCAGGAGCAGATCACAGTTAGCAGTCAACTATCTTCCTAAACCCTAATAGCTCATAACTCCTAGCACTAGAGCGGTTAAATAAACAAATCGGGTACATTATACTTAGTACACAATCGTAGGATTATTAGCGGTTAGTATGAAACAGTTGCGATTACGCGACAAAGGCTTAACGCACAGTCGAAAGGAAACTGGCGGTTAACAGGAAACGGCTGTGACAAGGCGATAACAGTGAATCACAAAGTCGAAAGATGCTTAGCGGTTAACTTTAAATATCTTGTGATGAAGCGACAATGGTTATCACAAAGTTGGCAGATACTCAGCTGTTAGGATGAAATAGCTTGCGATGAAGCGACAATGGTTATCACAAAGTCGGCAGATGCTCAGCGGTTAGCAGGAAACAGTTTGCGATGACGCGACAAGGCTTATCACACAGTCAGTAGAGATCGGCGGTTAAGTTAATATGTGTGGTGACAATGCAACGACAGTGTATCACCAATTTGCGAGGTAATCGGCGGTTAAGTGAATTAGTGCTGCGACAATGAGATGACTGCGTGTCACGTGATTGCAGGACAATAGGCGGTTAAGTTACTCAGTCTTGCGATAACGCGACAACAACGTATCGCAAGATCGACATGCATGGCTATTAGGACTCGCGACATTGCGACTAACAGTCAGAATGAAGAAAATATGTTGACTTGTCAACATCACAGAGGGAATTGGAAAAGTCAGTGACACGGAGGAAAATGAAGTCCATGTCGGAAACCATGCTGAGAATGATGACAGTTACAGGAGGAAGATGAAGAGCTGAGGCGGTTAGAATCCTCAGGCGGATAGGTAACCTAGAAACGGTTACAAATCAAGAAGAGGCCGAATATATAAGGAAGGAAGAAAAATCATACCAGAGGTTGAAGAAGTTAGAGACTGAGGAGGCTAGCATAGAAGATTTGAGTTTACATTGTAATTTTCTGGTTTCAATAAAGAATAGTTTCCTGTGTTTTCTGTGTGTGCTTCTATTGTGTGCAGACTTCTGTAGAGTAGGATTTTGAATTCAATCAAGTCTCATGGATGCTTTTTGACTCTTATAATCCATCCTATGGAGTGTGACCATCAAGAAGCATCCCTCATGTATTTTTATTCTATTTTTGTGTTTGGGATTGAGAAGAGGCTAGTCAGAATTGTAGACAAGTCCTAGGCGAGCTAAATGGTCTGGCTAGGGAACTTGTAGGAGAGAGAGATAGAAGGAGAAGGTGCATGACTGAATTTATTCAGTCATGGAGAGGAAGATAAGGTAGAGAGTGAAGCATTTCGGTGGGCAGGAAACCTAGGAGAGAGGGAGTATAGAAATCCTTCTAGTTAGGGTCTGTGAGGAACCCTAAGAGACTCGAGTGGGAGTCTAGAGGATCCTAAAGTGAATAGGGTCCAAAGTGAGATTCCTAAGAGGGAGTAGGAATCTAGAAGAGAAAGGTGACCTCCCCAGAAAAAATCCTTCGTTCTTGGATTGGTCTAGGTTGTGAGATTGTTGTTCTAAGATTCATTCAAAACCCCGTCTGGATAGAAGGCAATAGGTCGAATCATACAGGCATGCGGGATGAATAACTCATATTCACTTGCGTATGTGATCGATTAACAAGGACTATGTTGAAGTGTATGGTTGAATAACAAGGCCACATTTAACATATATATATATATATATTAGATACATAAGGCAACCAATAAGTTCAATCCATACCTCAAGTCCTACGAAAGTTCAACTGAAGGAGGAAAGAGACAAAGGAGGAAGACAAATCCAAACTTGAGATGCATCCTTCAAACCCTCTCCACTATCATAAAAATCCATGGAAAGTACAACCAAGCTTTCCTCAAGCTTTTATCCCCTCCTCCCCCTACTATCAAAAGAGAATCCATATAAATAGATTTATGAAAGGTAACCAACCCCCAACTAACTCTTAACTAAAGGGTATAATTACATAACTCAATATAATTATAAACTCACAACTATATATAAATTAAATAATGAATACTTTATAATCATTAATATACATATTTATTATTATCATAATATGGAATATAATATATAATTAATATGTAACCTATCCATATTATAAATAATTAGTAATTAAGAACATTAAAGCTCACATTAATAATCACAATACTATACTTTATTTTAATCCCAAACCTTACACCATAAACAATATCCACAATCATGCAAATATAATAACATAAACATGTGTGTGTGTGCGCACCCATATATATATCAAATACCAAACACTAAAATCTATGTGACTATGACGTAATAGCTCACAACATTAATATTATTACATATTTATAATTATTATAAGATATAACACTAAGATATAATAAAATCACATTCCTCAAAATAAATAGAAACATCCAAAGAGGTCATAAAACTCAGCTATAAAACACATAGAGAAAAATACAAGGTCAAACAAGGCAAGTCAATCCAAACTCTTGACCAAGCATGAAACCCTCTTAAAGGTAGAGCTCTAAAAAAGGAAACCTATGGCCATAAGGTAAGGCATTTGCGAGAACCTTGGTACTATCTCCATAGTAACAACTATTAGAGGATTTGAGGGCACTCTAATACTGGTGAAGCCAAGTGGATTCGATGCCTAGTACCTACAAGCCTGCATCACAAACAAACTATACATGTTCATATACACATATAAGGAAGGCAGTGTAGAAAGATGACTGGGATCGAGACATCATGTGGACCTCACTAGGTGAGTAACTACGACTTCGTCCCTAGTCATGAAATCACATCATAGATACACACACATATAAGATCAAGTATATAAATCATGAATCAATTATAAACAAGGTTTGGATCATAATCCATTAGGGTTATTCAAATAACCAAATCAAATTTCCAAAGAAATGATCATATCATGAGTACATAAGTATGATATAATAATAATCATGAAAAATATGTCTAACCATAGAGAATCATCACATACGAGGACCTTATCACTTAGAAGACCTGGAAATCATAGTCATTGATACAAAGAATCACTTGTATAGAAATCACATATGTTTTTCATGTATCCATCCTAACACATAAGATTAATAACTGAGAGAGGGGGGGGTGAATCAGTGGCCTCAAAAATTTATCCAATTTAAACTTTAATCCACCAATCAATACTTCTCCAATTATTAAGTCCCTACAAGATGTATGCCTTTGAAATACTTGAAACAAATAACTGTCTGTCAGTTTACCTTGTCTGTTCTTCTTCTCCTTAATAACCGATAAGCAGTAAAACTTATTTACTAATACTCAGTAAATATGCAGAGTATACTAGTCAATCCATAAATGCTTATATGAAATGTAAAACACTAAAGTAATAAATCATACACACATAACACAAGGATTTTAACGTGGAAACCCTGTTAAGGGAAAAACCACTGGGACTGGTACCCCAAATTTTTCACTCTTCTAAAGTGAGCCCTGTTAGGAGCCAACCCTGTTAAAGGTTACAAACACATTGTTAAGTGCAACCTTGTTAGAGGATTTTTATACATAGGTTTCCACTTAGTATCTGGCATCTATGCTACCATCCTTGAATCAGTCTCTTAACTATCAATAGGCTTTATGCTAATCTTACTACCATCCTTGAATCAGCTTTCTTCTTAGACTGTCAATAGGCTTTAGGTAAGACCGATGCTACTATCATGAGTCAACCTTTTGGTAATCTGCTAGGATATACCTCAATTACAAAAGACTGTTAAGTCCTACTCTGTTAAGAGACAATGCTTCAATGGTTAAACTAAAACAAAATGACCAATTTTTAATGCAACTGAATTGTAGATTTTTAGATCTATTTACTTACAATATATTTCTGATCAATGTATCAATTCAATTCCTTTGTACTTAACTCTTTCTGCTCTGTGATGTTGTGCTTTTCTATTCATTAGTGTCTGCAGAATTCTTTAGCTCTCCCTTAGCTTGATTGATCAGGACTGCATGAAGTTTATCCTTCATCAGTTTCTCTTTAGCATCTTCTATCAGTTCACTCCCCCGTGTATCTCATTGCTTACGAAAATGAATTATGCTTGTCTCTTATATAGAAATGATATTCCTTAAATCTTGGTTCTTGATTCTTGATTCCTGGCGTGAAAAACAATCCAGCCAAATTGATTTATGGCTTTAACTCCTGATTTATCTCGTAGTTATCTTCTTGCCAACTGTACAAATCAATTGCTTAACTATGGTTTGAATAAAACAAATAAAACAACCAATTAAGTCTATCCTTTAGCTTTGCCAGCTAGATATTTTGTCATTTTCTAATCTCTCTGTTCTGTCGGTCAATTCTATAGTTCGTCGCTGGTGACAAGTGCTAGTTCCGTCGGTGCAACTTCAGTTAGCTTCAGGATCTCTGTCCATCGGGCATCATTGGATCTTTCTCGTCAGGAAACACTATTTTTATCTTGTCAGGCATCCTGTGATTCTGCTTCATTTGGCAATACTATCTTCTACTCGTCGGGTATCACTGTGACTTTATCTCTGTCTTTACCGATGGTGTGTAGTCCATCGGTGTAGTCTGTCCCTTGGTGAATACTTGACTTTTATGCATTGCTGAAATTATAACCTCTGTTCCATTTATTCTCTGAAGTCTTTGGCATTATGTATATGACCATATAGATGATATCAAGTTGACATCAATGAAAATACAAACCATTAATTGATTTAATGTCTTGCATCATCTTCAACTTAACATTATCAAACATTCAATCAGCTACATGTCATCAATCTCTCCCTTTGGCATTGATGGAAACATACTATATTATCACACTATACTATTTCTAATATAATATGAAATACAATTGTTGAGATTCATCAAATTACCAAATAGTTTGTTTTGATAACTGATAAAAATGTCTGACTGCCAATAAGCTCTGTATTAGCTCAGATTTGATTCTTGCAGCTTTCTATTTCTTCTCCTGATGTGTTGTGACCTCTGTTGGTGTCAATTTTTCTCTCTTCTTCTTTGATGTCTCTGTCTTGTATTTGCAAATTTTATACAAATACTCCCCCTATGGATATGATCTCTCCCTGTTTGGAGTAATCTAATAATGAATAGTTTCTGATGATAATATGAATACATTTTCTCCCTTTGACATTAATGCCAAACAAATATTTTCACAAATATCTGACATTCTGTCAAAAAATTTATTCTATCCATAATATATTCCTTGAATTTCCCTTATCCATCATCAATATAATAGTTTTCTCTAGTGCTCTTTCTGATATATACATTTCTGTATATAGATGTAGCTTTGAAGTTTAGCTTCTGCTTACATCAATCATGAATGATATTTTGATAAAATATGGCTGATACAGCGTCCATTCCTTTTATTGAAAATTAGACATGGGTTTGACCCCTAGTCTTTTTCTCAGGTACTCAAATGTATCCTTGGGCAGTGGCTTTGTTAAGATATTAGCCAATTTTTCTTTTGATTGCACATATTCAAGTATTACCTCTTTTTCTTGAACTTGTTCTCTTAAGTAATGATACTTGATGGCAATGTGTTTAGTCTTCATATGCATGACTGGATTCTTGGAAATATTTATTGCACTGGTGTTGTCACAATAAATAACTACTAGTTCTTTGATCTTCATATGCATACCTTCTAGCAACTGTTTGATCCATGCAATATTTGAGCAGTTTGCAGCAGCAACAACATATTCTACTTCTGCAATAGACTAAGAGATGCATCCTTGCTTCTTGCTAATCCATGTGACAAGTCTGTCACCCATAAAGAATGCTCCTCCAGTTGTGCTCTTTCAGTCATCAAGATTTCCAGCCCAATTAGCGTCGATAAACACTTTCAATTCAAATTTGCCTTCTCTTCTATACCATAAGCCAAATTCCTCAGTATTCTTCAGATATCTTAGAATTCTTTTCATAGTAGTTATATGTGATTCCCTGGGGTTAGTAGAAAATCTAGCAACAATTCCTACTGCATGTGCAATATCTGGTATAGTGTGTACAACATATATGAGTTTCCCTATCATTGATCTGTATAGAGTCAGATTTACCTCTGTTATCTTGTCTTCCTTTGTTAATTTACATCCAGTAGCCAGCAGTGCTCCAACAGGTTTGGAATCTTCCATCTTGAATATTTTCAGAACCTCTTTGATGTATTTGGACTGTTTAATGAAAATACCTTCACTTTGTTGAATGATCTATAGACCAAGAAAGAACTTGATCTCACCAAACATAGACATCTCAAATTCTTTGCTCATCTCTTTAGCAAACAATTTGCATAGAATATCATTGCCTCCAAATATGATGTCATCAATAAATATTTCAGCAATCAAAGTGTTAGCATTAGTATCTTCTTTTAAATAAAGATTATTGTTTTCACCAGTCCTCATGAATCCAATACTTATTAGATAGGAATGAAGTCATTCATACCAGGCTCTGGGAGCTTGTTTTAATCCATACAAGGCTTTGTGAAGTCTACATACCATATTCCTCTTGTCTGGATCCACAAACCCTTCTG
>MU223244.1:803297-814766 GCA_018584345.1 Thuja plicata | reverse complement strand
GTGAGCCCTATTAGGAGCCAACCCTGTTAAAGGTTACAAACACACTATTAAGTGCGACCTTGTTAGAGGATTTTTATACATAGGTTGTCACTTAGTATCTGGCATCTATGCTACCATCCTTGAATCAATCTCTTGGCTGTCAAGAGGCTTTATGCTAATATTACTACCATCGTTTAATCAACCTTCTTCTTAGACTGTTAATAGGCTTTAGGTAAGACCGATGCTACTATCATGAGTCAACCTTCTAGTAATCTGTTAGGATATACCTCAATTACAAAAGACTCTTAAGTCCTGCTCTGTTAAGAGACTTAATGCTTCAATGGTTAAACTGAAACAAAATGACCTGTTTCTAATGCAACTGAATTGTAGATTTTCAGATCTATTTACTTACAATATCTTTCTGATCAATTTATCAATTCAATTCCTTTGTACTTAACTCTTTCTACTCTGTGATGTTGTGCTTTTCTATTTGTTGGTGTCTGCAGAATTCTTTAGCTCTCTCTTAGCTTGATTGATCAGTACTGCATGAAGTTTATCCTTCATCAGTTTCTCTTCAGCATCTTCTATCAATTTCACTCCCCCATGTATCAGATTGCTTACAGAAATGAATTATGCTTGTATCTTATATAGACATGATATTCCTTAATTCTTGGTTCTTGATTCTTGATTCTTGGCATGAAAAACAATCCAGCCAAATTGATTTATGGCTTTAACTCCTGATTTATCTTGTAGTTATCTTCTTGCCAGCTGTACAAATCAATTGCTTAACTATGGTTTGAATAAAACAAATAAAATAACCAGTTAAGTCTATCCTTTAGCTCTGCCAGCTAGATATTTTTTCATTTTCTGATCTCTCTGTTCTGTCGATCAATTCTGCAGTTTGTCACTGGTGATAACTGCCAGTTCCATCGGTGCAACTTCAGTTAGCTTCGAGATCTCTGTCTGTCGGGCATCATTGGATCTTGCTCGTTGGGCAACACTATTTTTAGCTCGTCGGGCATCCTATGATTCTGCTTCATCGGGCAACACTGTCTTCTACACATTGGGTATCACTATGACTTTATCTCTGTCTTTACCGATGGTGTGCACTCCGCCAGTGTAGTCTGTCACTTGGTGAATACTTGAATTTTATGCATTGCTGAAAGCATAACCTCTGTTCCATTGATTCTCTGAAGTCTTTGGCATTATGTATACGACCGTACAGATGATATCAAGCTGACATCAATGACAATACAAACCATTAACTGATTTAATGTCTTGCATCATCTTCAACTTAACATTATCAAACATTCAATCAGTTACATGTCATCAAAGATATCATCATCGTCAAATGGTGGCCACATAAAAAAGGATAAAAGCATTGATAAGTGCATCATTGTCAAACTAGATTAGAATAGCATGAGTTAAACAAGTACCTCAAACATATATATGTCAACAAAAGAATCACTAAGATACCTTCAGCATTACCAAAGTCACATTAGGGTTAGAGGGGTATTACATCCTCCCCCCTTAGGTTTAACTTACTCTTGGAAGTCATAAAAGCTGAAATGGAAATACATCACACATTAAATCTTAAACACATTTTAACTAATATAACAGGTATAATTGATCCTTGGATCCATGCAATATATAGAGAATAATCCACATAACATGGTTATACACAAAAAAAATGTATACCCCAACTTTATTATCACCAACTAGGATAGCCTTAACTTGATAAACCATTAGTCTGAATAGAACTTTCCCTTTAACTAGAAAATAAGAACCAAGGTAAATATCTTGAACCATTCAATTTTCATTAAAATATATCAAAAATGTTACAATTTCCTTCTCTTTTCAACACATAAATCAAAATTCATAAATCATGGTAATACTTGCATCTGACATAGAGATACATTTCTATCTAAAATGAAACATTAAGCATGTCCAAATGTACATTACAAACAATTATATCAATCCATATCACTGGGATTACACATCACAAGGACCAGGAGTGGATATGCCTCTCTAGACAAGCTCTCACTCTAGGATACAATACCAGTCTCATCTATATCTAGAATCTATAATCCATAATCAATACCTTTCTTAGTGGCTTGATGGTGTCTTGGGCCATTCACACGAAGGCCCTCCATACAAGTCCATGTCTCATATCCCTTGTTTGTGTAAGGTGGTTAGCCTCCAAGGAATAAACACCACACATAAGAAGGTAGTGGATGCTAGTTGCATAACAACCTCACATACCCCCATCCTCAAGGGTTCCCTGCATCTACTTCCTCATATACACTCACCAAGTCTGCCTCATGCATCTTTAGTGAGGAATCAAAAAACCACACAAGACCAACATTAGAAAATACCAAAAGAAGCTAGTTTAGCCACCAAAGTTCATAAATAATAGAAAGATAATTATCAATCTCAATAATAAGATAAGAAGAATCCAAGATGTTACAACAATAAATTACACCCAAGCTCAATTTCATAAGTCATGGCTAAACTATCGTAGGAAAAGATGAGAAAATTGTTGGTCTATACAAACAAAGATAAAAATCACCATAAATTGCACATCACATCATTGTGTGACTATATCTATCCACCTCATGAGGAAGGAGGGAACAACGTTTGGCTATCACAATATCCCTTCATGTGGTTGGGCCCAGGAAACACTACCCATGTGGCATGGGGGGTTCACCTCGGCAATTCCCCCGCATCAGGTGGTGCAAAATGAGAATGCCAACACACCGACGTGACCATACACCAAGTGGAGAAAGAAAACTCTAGTCATATGTCGCATGGCAGTGTTCCTCGTAGAGTAGGCACGTGTATGACACACCCTGCATAGTGATGTCTCTCATAGATCATTGACGTAGCCAAAGGTATACATGGCTAGGGCCCACCCATATGCCCACCAAGCCTATACAACCAAGAACCCATGGGTTCCCTCTACAAGCATGCAAGCATCTTCAATTTTATATGCATTAAGTAGGAAAACATACATACATATAATGCACCTTCATGTAACTATGTACGTGGAATCATGTTCTCGAACTTGGCTTGCTACCATCAGCAACATGACATCATCACCTCACACTATGTCAAAACATTAGTGGGGTGTGGCATCATATTCATTGCATCATGTCATGCCATGTGCGAATACAGTATCCATCACAACATGGGCTAAAAGATATCTCCCTCCACATGTTGGACCATATAGAAATGTTCATATCCATAAATCATATATCTACTCATAGAGGCTAATATCAAGTACTAGTATTGTGCTAAATAACTATGGGGATTGTGATAAACACTTATGAGCCACATGTACAGGTTCATCATAAGGGGAAGCATTGATTACTCTTTTCCCTTGAGTAGTGGAAGCTATGGTCACTTCATGCCGCCATTATACATATGCCACATAACTACCCAAGGAAATGGTGATACTACTACCCCTCCACATACTAACTTACCAACACCCATGGGTTGGAACTTAGTAGGGTAACAAAAAAGAAATCAACACATGAGTGGTGTGGTTCTCCCATACCCACACCTAACATAAGCACCGACACTGGTTTTATCACATTTACAAGGAAGTACACAATAACATCATATTTTATCCATATGTTCCAATTTTGTTTTTTCCCTTTTCACAATTCAGGCTGTTTCTACATTGTACACAATACCAATGACATATTTAATCACACTCCACCTCATCATGGGCATATTCAAATATCCAATGTGCACATATCAATCTTGACCTTTCACATAATATAAACTCTATCTACAAGATGACTTAAACTTATATAAACTAAGGCATAAAGAACAATGATACATTATGTCACCCTTTTATATCTTCAAGATTCATTGAATCAACACACATGTGTTCTAATGAAGGAAAGGAAACAATAAACTTGTACTACACATATAACATCATTATAAACCATTATGGACATGCACTTTTCACCCAATCAAGGACACCAATAGTGGACCAAGTATCATCTTTTAAAATAAATGAATTATCTAGGTACTTCCATTTCACATGATAAATCCCTCTATGAAAGACACATCAAACTATATAGACATTTTCAAGACACTAGTATTTAATAACATAATGATTTCAATACCCATAAGGAAATACACTGAAGTAAATTAATAAGAGTTACAACAATATTTGTCAACTAAAGTCTCAATTGTCTTATATTGCAATTTGGGGAGGATAAACACATCATTACTAAACTTACCATAACATTCATATTTCATCTAAATATACATATTCACCATGTCAAGAAAAAATAATTTCCCAAAAGAGTCAAGAAAATAATACATCAACCCTAGCTCTTCCTTCAATAATTGTACCAAAAGAGCACATATTCCTTTAATTATGAAATCTCCTAATTTCATCAATATAGTTAACCCCTACATATGCCTTCAATCACAAATGGACCTTGGGGAATTAGGTGTTTTACCCAAGAATTCAAGTGTTGCAACCTAATTAATAAGGTCCTAAATTTACCTTCTATACAAAGATTTGGTTATCAATTCTTTTCTAATATAGGGAAAAGGAAAGAAAGATGCAATATTTTAACCCTTACAATAACCTACAATACATATGCAGTAACTTCATCATTTTGAATCTATAAGAATGAGTACTACCATGATAATATCTTACTCCTTGTTATAAATTAAATAAATTTAATTCCAACTTATAAGAGCTCATTAAGTAGAATAATTGATTAGACATAGCAATTATGATGTAAATTTAGCATTTATAGGAAAATAGTGTATAGTGTTAAGCCTTTTCAAATCAATTCAGTAACCTAAAATCACTATAACAAGCACTCATAATGACAAGTTTTAGAGGTAGGACTAGGATGTAAGGTTTTCTACTACCAACACTTAATGTATATAGCAACTTATCATAATACTTTGTCTTTCCAGAAGTATAATGAGAAGGTGACCTAAAAGTATGAGGAATTCATTAACATTTCTTTATTAGAAAGATATCCACTTTCTATGAAAGTACTCAGGAGACTTATTCATTAATTATAGAATACAAAACATACATAATTTATGTGAGACAACTTAATCAAAGAAGAATAGGTATTCTTTTGTAAACCAAAATAGCATGAATACCAAGAACATAGTTCTTATATCTAGGATCCCATATTACTAATACAATGATAAAATCAAAAGAAAACTATGAAAGACACTAAGAAATAAGTGATTTATGAGTCCCAGAGTTCCCAGTGTGGCAACCTAGGGCATCGATACTAGATGTAACACCCTGCTAGAGAACTCGGAAGGAAAAAGCTTCTAACCACTAATGTTGCAAGTAAATTTTCTTTAAAACAACCAACATAAAAATACTTTACAAAGACTACCTAATTCATGAATATCATTTCTCTTAACAATATAAAGAATCATTAAATATCTAACTCAACCTATGTCCTCCACAGGTTCCCTAATGTTGTTACTTAACAACATGAACCAATCTATTAGTGAGATATTCCTAAACTGTATTATTCTAGATTCATTTTAGTGCACCAAGTAAATATTCCTTTCTTACCATAAGATACTCATTAAATACATCTAATTGATAAATCAAGCTTACTATAAAATCACATGACTTTCAAATAAGAAAAAGATGGTTTAATCTTCTTCTTTTTCATATTAAAATTCATCTAGGAAAGTTAGCCTTTAACATAACCATTCATTCACTAATGTAACATTTAATGATCCCTAATTCCTAATTTGCATTATTAATATTTCATTTTATTTTCATCACCATAACTTAAACATTTTAATATCTCAACATATCCTAAGTTCCTTTATCAAAAATTACATTCATACTAGGTAACATGACAATAAGTACACAAATGTCTTCTTTCCACAAAAAACATTATTAACATTACATAACGAGATCTTTTATATTATTTTTAATTTGATAATTCAGGTAAGAGAGATTTTCAATCATTAAAATAAGCAATATCCTATGTATTTAAATACTCCATACACCTTTAGAGGAAGTGAGTAAACATAACCATAATTTAAATACTACAATCAAGATACTATCTCAATTCATCATTTCACAATAAATTCTTTGACTCATTTTCTTTAAGCGATAACACCCTCATTCCTATATACAATATTTCATACTAAATCTAAGTTCATTTTTTTTTAAATAGACACATTATATAATAAAAGAGTCATGATCAAGTATCACAATCAACTTTCCTTTAGCATAGATAACATATAATATTTTCCCTTTCCTTTCACCTAGATCTACCCATCCCTTACACTTCTTGAAGTACATCACATTACAACATTTATCATTTATATGTCTCTATTTAGGAACTCACAAATACATAGATGCATATTACATCAAGTACAAGATCCATGTTACAATATAAAAGTCTTCAACTACAATACTGGAAGGAAGCATGGACTAGGATCATCCATAGAACCACGAACAATACCGCGATATAAAAAGAGATCCAACCATGTGGATCCAAAGAGATCCACTCCCCCATGCTAGGAGATCGAAATCAAGGTCCATGCAAGAGGTATCAACTAGGATATTCCTAAGTTGGCAATAACCTTTCCCCTAAATCACAACACAAAAGGATGAATAATAAGGCAAATAGGACCAACTGAGACATGATTGTCAATAGCAGGATCTCTAAACCCCTACCCATAAATACATGTTATAAATGCATAAGGAAACCACATTAGAACATGATGGAATTTATAATAATTCCACAAAATAAATTGATTGAGTTTAGGAAACCAACAATTGTCCCTAATCCACTGGACAACCCTAAACCCTAATCTAGCACTCAGATTAATCCAAAACATTTAGAGAGGCATCTAAATGCACCATACATGATAAAAAATCATATTCAAATTATAAATAATCTAATTGAATAAAAAAACATGATCCTTTCAATATTTTATAACCATACAACCCCTAAAACTTGGTAATCTTATAAAACTAATTTATTTCAAATAAGGATTAAATGCAGAGAATAGTCATCAAAGAAAATTCACCCATATATTCCAAAAAAACACATAATAAATGAAATCCCTTCAGTGAATATTTATATAAAATAATTATAGACTCTCAATACCATTTTTAGAAATATCCAACAGTAGGAAAGAAAGTTATGACTTTTGTTCTAAAACAGAAAACACTAGTTAGGGTTCAGACTTGCCTTCACTAAAATGGTTGTAACTTTGACAAAAAATAATAAAAATAATCCAAACCAATGGGAAATAAAATATAATATAGAGTACCATCTTTGATATCAAATTAATATTTTTTAAATGGTCATAAAAGTGTGTAGCATACATATACTTTTGACAAATAAATCAGAACAAAGAAAGGACAGGTATAGTCTACCAAAATGTCTATAATAGGGAATTAATTAAAACCTAAAAAGGAAATCAAAGAAATACCCATTTTCAATATCTGAATTTAACTTCCATAACATAAAGAAAGAAAAACCCTAGAATCAATTTATATTATTCAAATAACAGATCTCCAAAAATGGGTTTCTAAAAACCCTAGGAAAACACATGACAATTCTCACCAATAAAAAACTCAAAACTTTTTAATAACTCTAGGAATGAAAATTACATATATAATAAATAATTATAATATATATATAGATATATATTTTATCATATACATAAAGAAACCAATAAGTTCAATCCATACCTCAAGTCCTACAAAAGTTCAACCGAAGAATGAGGAAAGAGACAAAGGAGGAAGACAGATCCAAATTTGAGCTGCATCCTTCAAACCCTCTCCACTATCAGAAAAAATCCATGAAAAGTACAACCAATATTTCCTTAATTAGTAATTAAGATTATTAGAGCTCATGTTAATAAGCACAATACTATACTTTATTTTAATCCCAAACCATACATCATAAAGAATATCCACAATCATGCAAATTTAATAACATAAACTTATATATATACATATACATATATGTGTGCACCCATATATATACATATATATTCATATAAATATACGTCAAATACCAAACACTAAAATCTATCTGACTATGAAGTAATAGCTCACAACATTAATATTATTACATATTTATACTTATTATAAGATATAACATTAAGATAGAATAAAATCACACTCCTCAAAATAAATATAAACATCCAAAGAGGTCATAAAACTCAACTATAAAACACATAGATAAAACCACAAGGTCAAACAAGGCAAGTCAATCCAAACTCCTAGCCAAGCATGAAACCCTCTGAAAGGTAGACCTCTGAAAAAAGAAACCTATGGCCATAAGGAAAGGCATTTGCGAGAACCTTGGTACTATCTCCACAACAATGACTATCAAGGATTTGAGGGCACACTCACACCTGTTAAGCCAGGTGGAGTCTATCCCTGCAAGCCTGCATCATAAAGAAACTATACATGTGCATATACATATATAAGGAAGGCAGTGTAGAAAGATGACTAAGATTGAGACATCATGTGGACCTCACTAGGTGAGTAACTATGACTTCATACCTAGTCATAAAATAACATTATAGATACACACACATATAACATCAAGTATATAAATCATGAATTATTTATAAACAAGGGTTAGATCATAATCCATTAGGGTTAATCACATAACCAAATCAAATTTCCAAATAAATGATCATATCATGAGTACATAAGTATGATATAACAATAATCATGAACAAATATGTCTAACCATAGAGAATCATCACATACGAGGACCTAATCACTTAGAAGACCTAGAAATTATAGTCATTTATACAAAGAATCACTTGTATAGAAATCACATATGTTTTTCAGGTATCCATCCTAACACATAAGATCCTAAGATATCATCATCATCAAATGGTGGCCACATAGCAAAGGATAAAAGCATTGATAAGTGCATTGTTGTCAAACTAGATTAGAATAGAATGAGTTAAACAGGCACCTCAAATATATACATGTCAACAAAAGAAGTACTAAGATACCTTCAACATTACCAAAGGCACATTAGGGTTAGAGGGGTATTACAGTTTGACATCAATGACAACAAACAACTAAGAAATGTTATAATAAAAAAATTAAAATATACCTACTCATATCCATACATACACTAAAAAGTTAAAACATGTATTTCATTATATCTACTTCATCTTATCAATTAATAATGGTTAACTCTTTCCTTATTTTTTTCTTAGATTCGTTAGTTTCTAGTATAGACCACCTTTACTAAGTTATAGATTTCAAAAAGTCATCTATGTTATTCACCCGTTACTCTCAAAATAATTTCAAAAAGAAACTACTTAAAGCTTTAAATTGATCCCAATCTTAATTGTCATTAAGTTTGTCTCAACATATGTCAATTATTCAAGCCTATAATAACCATATAGAAGCTAACATGCATATCTACATTTATTTTCATAGTGAGGGGAAAGTCTTAGAATCTACTTGAATGTTGAATCTACACCTACTACTTGAATTCTTGACTAGCATTCAATGACAAACTCTTCCTTCCTTCTTGTAGTCTACGGAGCGTAGAACTCAAATTCTATAAAAAGAAGAGAAAGAAAAATAAAAAGGAGACGCTGCATAATATTTATAATTTTAGGTGGAGACCCAATTTAAAACTACATGGGTTACATTCATAAGAAAAATAAGAAGATAAGAAAAGTATACACATGCATAAACTAGATGAAACAATGGATATTAAAACTTGCCTTTCAAAGGCCGTGATTTCCAAGGATAGTTTTTTTTAACTTCGGCTTGACCTCTTGATAATATTTTTCTTGTCATTATCTTTCACTAGCCTTTAGTTTTCCTTTGAAAGTTTATGATTTCTAAGGAAAAAATTTTTTAGCCTAGGCTTGACATATTGACCATCACTAACCTAGAAGGTATTTTAATGTATTTTCCTTTTCATTATCTTGCACTAGTCTTAGTAATAGGTCTAGATTAGGATCAATTTATAGACTATTTTAAAATGATCAACATGATTGTTTCCACTGTCTTTCTTGTTCTGACTTTATCCCTTAATATTTACATCTCACAAACTTACTGAAATGTTCTATGTCAACAAACTTATAGTCTCCTAAATCAAACATCTTATAGAGAATAATTAACCTCATCATTAGTATCATATGCATAGTATACAATGAATAAAATCATACCATAATAAAAGCACACATGTGAAATAAATAATAGTGTGAGATATCATGTTACTCCATTTTATTCCATTAATAAACTACATAAAAATAAAAAATTGTGACATAACACATTTTAATATATAATCATCCATCAATAAATTTAAATCCAACTCTAAATTTAACCAAGATCATAGAGGAAAATCCAAACAATTGACATCAAGGATGATAAGATATAGGTCAACATCCACAAGTGATTACCTATATGACGTAAGTAAGAATATTGAAAATTAAGTACATAAGATCCAACATGGTAGACACGTTATCAAAATAAGCACAATTTTACAAAAAAATTAAGAATATTGAAAATTGAGTACATAAGCTCCAACATGGTAGACACATTATCAAAATAAGCATAATTTTACAAAAAAAATTCCCATGCAAGGGGGAATTGGAAATTTCTAAGTGCCTAAGTGTTAGTGCATAAAAAAGACTAATTAGTCATGAGATCTTTATCTACAAAGGGTCCTACTCCATCTCCTCCTAGTACCTACCATGTCCAATTGTGTAAGAGTCTTGTCCCTTCACGATAATACATGGGATAGGACAAGTGTCTAAATATTGGTAGCATTTATAAGCTTTTCTTTTAGAAACTTTGACCTCAATAATTCATGATTATCAAGCAACCTTTGCATTGATAAAAGTTGTAAATAAATTTAAACACTACATATTAAAAATCATAATCTTTTTAATGGTATCAACTCCAACCATGAAAGTTAAGTTGATACAAAATAAATTGATAAATCATAGAGGTAAACATATAATAGCTTTATAAGAACTTGATTTAGAAATTTAAACCATGAACTTTTATAAAGGATAACGTTTGAGTAAGAGGATAGTTACAATCATATTAGCAATATACTACATAAGATGTTACTAATCACGATTGGTACAAATAATAGTTTTATTACATATTGAATAAGAAATGTTAGAAAAATCTTAATTCTGGTTAGAGAAGATCCTTGTAACTAAAAAAATTAATTTTTATGATAAATTCAAGAATTTTATATAGACGAATTATGAATTTATTTATCTTTGATATATTAATGGGTAAAAGCACAATAATTTGTCACCCTTTTACAAAGGAAAAGGACGACAAAACCAAAACTGTAAAACTTCAAGGGCATAAAATTCACATTTCTGTTGAGAATTTGAAGATGATGTAAACTAATGAAATGTGTCAAATAGGCTGAATTATATGTCTATAATTTTTTAAAAAAAAATTGAACCAAAATTAATATGTTTTTTGAATTTTTAAGG
>MU223244.1:765556-790810 GCA_018584345.1 Thuja plicata | reverse complement strand
TAAATATTTGGATTTAAACTATAGGAAATTGAGTTTAATTGATTAAATATTGGTAAATAATCATTTAAATGTTAATTAATTAAATAAAATTAATTATTTAATTAATGTTGAGAATTGGATTAGATGATTTGAGAAAGATGAATTTAGAAGAAAATAGATGATTAATTAATGATTAAGAAACCATTAATTAATAGATGAAAATTAGTGTTTTTAATGTAAAGTTGCAAGCCTGTCCATTTTAGGGTGTCTACACTATGATACCACTTGAAAAATTCATGGTAGGATTTTCCCCAATTGATATGGTCCAAACCATGCATCCTGAGTCACACAATGGAAACAATCAACACCACACACAAGTAATGATAAACAACATGCTACAACAGATCTCCGCATTATCATAGAATTAAATATTTAGATCAGATTGGTCTGTGATGTAGGAGCATCCTAGGGTTCTTGGAAATCTTGTATCAAACCAAAAATATGTTTTCTTTTTGGAGTTCGGTGGCTTGGAGGAGTCCTCGATGGAGTACTCAGTTGTTCAGTTTCTTTTTGATCAGTAGCTGGTCAACTCGATGACTGAGCTCGATGGTCTTGCTCGGTGACTCGATTACTGTTGGTGACTTGGTTCCACCGAATAGTCTTGGTTTTTGGTGATGTCTTCTTAGTTGTTTCACTGAGTGGGTTCGGTTGGCTTGGTTCTATTTCACTGAATGGGTTCTATTTGTTAGATCCCAAGGTCAACTTCTGCATTTAATTTGGATCGCGACATTAATGTTGGATCTCCCATTGGGGATTGTGTGGACCTAAATTTGGGTTGTTGGTTTCTCCAATGCTAGGTTCTTATGGATCTCTTAGGCCGACCTCTTGATTTTCTCTTGTATTTATGTAGTTCCTTGTTCTTTTTTTGGAGGGAAAATGAGAGAAAAAAATATCTGAGGGTTAGATTTAAGAAGTTGGGTAGTGGGTCATATGTCTTGGCAGAAGGTAAATAGCCTCATGCTTGTAGAATATTTGTGATAGATCTTAGTGTGACCCTTGGTAATTGGCCGTAACCGAGAAGGCCTTACAGCCTAACATGTTGGATGTAATTTGATGATTATAAATCTCTTTTATTGATTCCTATCCCTGTGTTATTTGTTGTTTCCGTTGTTCTTTTTGTTGGCTACAAGTCTAGACATCTCTTTTGAGATCTCTTCGATCTTGACTGCATCAAATGGTATCAGAGCCAAGTTTCAATCAATGGAGGAGGAGATAATTTTTCAATCACTGGAGATTGGTGGATTGAAGATGCCTCCAAAGAAAACCTATGAGATCACAAAGGAGGAACCTAAGGAGGAATTCAATTTGGAATATTTTAGAGCTTTGAAAAGACAAGTGCAAGATCTATAGGAGGAGCTATGAAGAAATAATGCATCTAAAGAAAATCGAGATAGTGGTGAAGAATCTGAGGAAGAAGATCATTTCAAGGAAGTTAGAGAAGATGTCAAAGATCCAAAAGAGACTAGATTTATGAAATCTATGCCTAAGATTGGGAAAAGACCTAAGATTGAAGTTTCTTCATTTGCTGGAAGCCTTAGGCTAGCAGAGTTGATCAATTAGACTAATGAGATGGATAAATACTTCGGGTATGAGGAAGTGGAAGATCCTAATAGAGTTTAATTTGCAAAGACAAAGCTTAAAGGTCATGCAAATATATGGTGGAGAGAAGTTCAATTGGAAATAAGTAGGAGAGGAAAAGACAAGATTACTAGATGGAACCGAATGGTTCAAAGTATGAAGAAGCAATTAATTCCAGTGGATTATGAATTGGAGATGATTAAGAAGATGCAAGGATTGAAGCATACAAACAAAATGGTGCAAGAGTATACCAAGGAGTTTTATAGAATCTTGATTAGGACTGGTCATTTTGAAGCTAATAAAGATAAGGTTTCTAGGTATATCTATGGCTTGAGACCTATCATTCAAGAAGAGTTATTGTTCGGATGACAACAATAGGAGATTCTTATCAGATGGAATTGAATATTGAAGAGAATTTGAACAAGAAGTTTAAAAGCAGCCAGAATAACATAAACTGAGGTGGTAAGGTTGATGAAACAAATGTTGGGAATAATGGGGTGGAGAATCCTAAGCAGACCAATGTAGGATCTAGCCGTAGTCAAACCACTAGGAACTACAATGGTGAGCAGAGAGGAAGAGGAAGAAGTGATTTCATCAGTAATTGTTTTTAGTGTGGTGAGAAGGGTCATAGGGATTTTTCATGTCCTCAAAAGAAGTTTACCTTGACTACCAAGGAAATTCCAGTGAATACTGCAGAAGAAGGGGAAGTTCTAATTACTAGAAGAATGGTTGCATGTATTAATGAACCGGTGCAGAGAAGGAATTTTTTTAGAACTAGATGTAAGTGCAAGGATAAGGTATGTAATGTCATAATTGATCGTGGTAATTCTAAGAACTTTCTTTCAGATTAGATGGTTAGTAAGTTAAAGTTGGAGAGGAGGAAACATCCTAATCATTATCAAATTAGTTGGATACAAGATGTGTCTAAGGTAAGGATTGAAGATAAATGCCTTGTTAATTTTAATATTGGGTCTTATCATGATGAGATATTGTGTGATGTGTTGTCCATGGATGCTTGTCACCTATTGCTTGGTAGACCTTGGAAATATGATAGACATATTATGTTTGATGGTCATTCTAATACCTATATGGTTAGGAAGGGAAGTTTTGATCATAAATTGGTACCTTTGCAAGAAATGTGAGTTAAAATATGTGGATTCATTAAATGTTGTCCAAGTGACATTGGTAGAGTTGATGAACCTATTCCTATGAGTGAAAGGAAGGGGGATCTGAAGGAAAAATTTAAGGAGAATGATATCATTGAGGAACTTGCATAAATTAAGAAACAAATGGCATTTCTGACTAAGGTGGTGCAACAGATGTTGGCACTTGTGACACAGAGAGATTCAAATGATACCGAGTTGATTAGTAAGTAAGATGAGGATGTGGTTAATCAAAATACTGATGGTATTCGAAGTGCATTAAGAGATAAGAAGAAGATAGAGGATGGTTGAAGTTAGTTATTGTCGGTTGCAGACAAGAGATCTGAGAAAAGTGCAGGGTAGGTGAACTTTCTGAATGGGACAGTGGATAGAGTGAAGATAGTGTAGGATGAAGGACAAGAGGAGATATGGGTTAAGAAAAAGTATGGAATACCTATTCTAATTCACTTAAGATGTGATGATCATAATTTTCCATGAGTATGCAAAGGAAAAAAGTTTTAAACCATCGGTACAATGATCACCAAAAGATAGGTTTTCAGTGCAATGTGACACAACAGTTAAACAAAGGTCACCAAAAATGTTGAGTGCAAAGAAACCTGACAAGACAGATCACTATGTAAACTGACAACATAATTCACAGAGGAACCCAATAGAAATTTGTAGTATAACCTGACAGAGCAGTCTACAATGTAAACTGACAGATCAGATAATAGAGGAACCTGACAGACAATTCTATAGTGAACATTGACATCTACAGACTAAAGAGCAACTCGAGCACCAGTCTACCAAGAGATAGTTATATTTTGAGAAATGTGAATCTGACTTACACGTCAGATAAAACACTTAAGTTTTAGATTTAGCTTTAAAGCATATCTTTAAAATCATTTCTTGAGGGAAAAGCAATGTAATTGTAATTGTTTTAATTAGGTTAACTGATTGTAAACATGCAAACTAGGAGATCAAGGTCAAGTTGTAAACCTTTGATCATAGAGTTATCATTGAAAAGCGTGAAACTTATTTAGGTCAAATTCAATGTATAAATAGATGTGTAATCAATCAGAACAAAATGATGTGATGATGATTGTAGCTGAGGAGCACATCTATGGATCAGAGACAGAGTTTTATGCAGAATGACAGCAAATTATGAAATAGGTTATCAAGAACCAAATTCAAGGTTACCTAGAAGAATAGAGGTATTGATCAATCATTATAGGTGATAAATATACATGTAAAATTTAATGGATCTATACTCAGCAATTCTAGACTGCATATACTTAGGTCAATAAGCATTTTTGTCTACATTCTAACAAGGGTAGAAAATAGAAGAAATCCTTTGAGAAGGTGGATTTAACAATCCTTTTGTAAACCTCTTAACCGAGTCCACACTAAACAGTGTTGCTAAAGCTCTTAACAGATTAGGCCTTAACCAGTCTAAAAATGTTGCTCCTAACACGGTAAGATCATCAGAAGTGATCAAACTACTAAGCCTTAACCAACCCCTTCCATTCTACAAATAGTAAATATTTTGTGGGTTTCATCCCCACTATAGTTTTTACCTTCTAACAAGGGTTTTTTCCATTACCAAATCTTGTGTCATGTGTCCATACATTTCATGAATGTTTCTATGAATGTTTACATGCAATTAAGTTTATGAATTGATATTACATACATAAAGATAGAATAACAGATATGGTAGGTCATACAAGCAATTGATTAGTAAAGGATTAATGTTAATTGACAAAAAAATTTAAGTGTACTGATTCACCTCTCCCCTCTCAGTACACATCATTCCATTTTTTCCAACAATCAGTATCAGAGCTAGATCTCTTATTTGAAAAGTTTAAATACTTGAGAGGAAAATCATACAATGGAAAGGTACAAGTTAGACAAGAGTATTGAGAATCAGAAGTTAGAGAGACAAATCTTTTATGAGCAATACAAAGAAGCAAGAATCAAGATGAGAGAACTACTAGATGAAATAAAGGTTATGTCATCTCTTTGTAATGAAATAGACTATCATGAAGAAGAGATACCTGATTTGTTTGAGTCATCAGGATCTACATCTAGCAATACATCAGACACATCTGAAGAAAGCATCACAAGTCTGAATGAAAGAAATAAACATATGACAAAGCAAGTAAAGATACTGCAAATCAGTCAAGAGACACAGATGGTAAGGATGATTGATGTCATGAACAATTCTAGACAAGCTGAACAAGAAAGAACATTAGCTATTGATGATAGGAGGAAGATCACTAAAAAGCTACGAGAGAGAGAGAGAGAGAGAGAGAGAGAGAGAGAGAGAGAGAGAGAGAGAGAGAGAGAGAGAGAGAGAGACAAACACTTACTAAACATCATCATGAGATCACCAATCAGATTATTCTTATGAGTAAGGAGGAAAACTGAATGAACATAGAATTCATTCAAAAATAGAAGCTATTGGTGAGCTAAGAGAAGAAAATGAAAAACTAAAGTATGAAGTAAGAATTCAGCAACAACACAATGATATGATCAAGAGAGCTAAAGAAAGTACCAAAATGATGGATGCTTTTCTGGATGAACAAGGAAGAGTCAACAACAATACCAGACTAGGGTATATCGAGCATGGAGAATCACCATACCAAGTTGATCACAAAGATCTCTACACAAATCCAAGACCAAGGAAGCAAACATGAAATCACTGTGGAAAACTAGGCCACACATCAAATGTTTGCAGGAGAAAAATGAAAGGTATTCCTAAATCCACATCTACATTCATAGGAAATTATAATAACTATAACAAGAAAGGACATAAAGAATATGAATGTAAATCTAAGGTGATACAACCAAAGAAGGAAATCTACATGGAAAAATATTGTCCTTCTTTCAAAATGCATGGGCACACATCTCTTGAATGCAGGAAGAAGAAAAAGCAATCATGGAAGCCAAAAGAATAAGAAAGTGCTTATCAACCGAAAAGAGTTGGTAACTCATATGTTTGGGATTACAATACATGGACAAACTGCACAGCATGTGGTAGATTTGGTCACATAATTGCAAACTCCATGAGGAATGGACAAGAAATTCAAGAAGCTAGACTAACCCTGGAATGGCATGCTTACACTATCATAGAGTCGGTCATCAAAGAAAGGACTACAGAGACCGAGTGACAGAGACAAGCACTTTTGGCAATGGAAACACCATTGAAGATATCAAAATAATGAGAAACAAAATGTGGAAGAAAGATACAAACATTGATGAGGCTGGACCAGGCAATGCAATTGGTGACACCTTATCCAATGGATCTGGTGATATCACCATCCCCACCTAAGAAGAACAAGTAAGTATGAAACTGCAATATACCAAGTTATATCTTACATCAGTTCAATTATACATTGATAAAATGCTAAACTAGCATGAATAAAGATGCACTATGGTATTACTTGTTATGAATTTGTGAATTCAATCACGTCGGTCAATGCATACCATAAACCATTAGTGTACAAACAAAGATAAGTTGTCAATAATTACCGAGAATTGTTGGTTAACATATAAAAGTTAAGTTGCTAGTGCAAACTGAGCATCATCGGTAAATCAATGTAAAAGACAACAAGTCTTTGCCTATATATTGAGATCCGTCGGTAAACATGTGAAAAGTCAAATGATTTGACACCTTCCTTGAGCATTGCGTTCTCACTAAGAATGAAGTTGGCATGTTCCCCGAGTGATTTCGTATTCGACACTCGACAAATAGGTAAAGCATTAATGACAACACTTAGGGCACGTCTATAAAAGGATGAAAAAGACCTCATTTCGTTCACCAGTGATTAAGAGCACATAGCAGAGAAACCAAAGGAAAAGATATTGTAGAGAGATTCATGAGCACCTTCATAGCATTCAAACAGATTCACAACAACATACATAAGATTATATAAGTAACTAGAATCACCGAGCTCACTATTTGTTTTACGGGAAAAGCCCTAAATTCACAAAATCATAGAAACCACATCCCATGTAACTAAGATCAAGAATGACAAAGACAACAAGGTCAAATTGATCAAGAACTCCACCTGTGAGGAGACACATTACAAGTTTTTTGCCGAGGTTGCCTCGCAACCCGACAATGCTGGAGCATTCTCAAGCATACCACCTAGGGTTTTTCTCATCGAGCATGTTAGGGTATACATACATTGCAAGATCACTGAGATAGGAGATCTTAAGGTCAAGGAAGCTTACAAGAAGATTTGCACAGACGGAACCATCAAGGAGGAACATAAACACATAGAGGTCAAAGGGCTGACAAATTCCCTAATGTTCCCAAAGGAGTTTAAGACCAAATGGATCACAATAGTGCTGAGAAGAGTGCATGACCAAAAGATGTGGCTAGATGAGCCAAAATAGATCACTAGGGATTTGATACATGCAATGACCGATTATTCTATAATCAACAAGGACAAGGCACTTAAACACCCTTCTCGCCCTGAGATTGAGTAGATGATAGGTGTATAATGAGATGGCAAAGGATTAAAGGTAAATTCCATCAAATATATAGAACTGAAATTTGGTGCATGTGTGATGGGATACAAGATATTCCAAGCTAGCAGGATGAATAGTATTGCATCCAGAGCAGTAGATACTACACTTAAGATTGTAAAGAAGGGATTACAGTTGGATCTATCTGAGCTTCTAATGAAGCAGTTAGAGGAGAACATGAGGACAATCAGGTCTGCAAAGTCCAACTCATGTAAGTTTGGTTCACTCCTAATGTGCATATTTTTCTACTTTCAAGACTTTTTCCCATCTATCAGTAATGTCAACTGGGATACTACCCGACCAATGACAATTCAAATCAGTGAATTCATTAAGTCACTAGGTGAAAACTTTACATCAGTCATGGATGAATATTTCACTATATTTAAGGATAGAATACAGAAAAGGATGAGGATACCAAAACAACTAGTAGATAAATTTAAAGATGAAATTTGTTTTATGGTGGACACCAATACCACCTTGATCAAACTAGTTATAGTGAGGACTGCATGGTTAGCCCCACTTGACTATGAGATCAACATAGATCAAGCCACCAATGCTATTGAAGCATTGTTAAATGAACCATTAGACAAATCATTACCAAGGTTTGGAACCTATGAAGAGGCTAAGGAAAGAATAAAGACCAGCCTAATTGTAAAGAAGATCGACAAAAAGAAGAGAAAAATGGTCAAAACACTTGAGAAGAAGTTGTCGGTCATTAAAGAAGAAACATAACAACAAGAAGCCACCAAGGGACAGTCACCCATTGGTGAAGGTGAAAAAGTGAGTGACTTTGAATCAATAGAGTTTGATGCACCACACCAAAGAATCCAAGAACAACTGTTGCATCACAGACAAGGAGTCAAACTGCAAAAGTAGACTCACCACCAGTCAAGAAAGGACAGGTGAGGACTTACAAAAGGAAGCCTTAAATAGGGAAAACATCAGAACTGAAGAGGAGAAGAAGACTAATCCAAAGCAAGGAAGATAAGGAAGACAATGAGAAAGATGAAAGTGAACAACTCCAACCTGTAAAGAAAAAATTTCCTATCACTTTTGATGTGATTTGCGCTTCAATCATCAAGTCAAGTTCAATATCCCGAGCCTAAGGTTACACAGTGGCTAAAACTAAATCTCAAGGATCAGAATAAGATAGAAGAAGCCATCATCCAAGTAATGTGTAGATTCAAATATATACCTATACAGTTTGACAAGATGATGCCACAGGAGCTTCTAGACAGACTATCATCAAGGTGGACAGATGCACTAAAATTTGAAAAGGAGATAAGGGAAAGATCCCTCATTTCTATTATGCCACCCGAGTCCAAAATGGAAGAAATTGAAGAAATGATGAAGTTACATTAAAGAAGTTCACAACAAAATTGAGAGCCTACAAAGTGTTACAGGGAAAATAAATTGAGCTTGACAAAGAGAGTGAGGATACTTGGAGAAAAATACTCTATCCACCTATAGAGGATTCAAGTCCTGAAAGAGTATTAGAACTCACTGACAAGCCTCACAATGAAGAGAATCTGGCTAAACTGAGCCTAGAGCACATTCTTATAAATGATGCAGAGGATGTCAATTCAGTTGAATTGAACACAGAAGCAAGAAAAGCAATGGATGACATAACTCAAATCTTGCAGTCATTTAGGAGACACAACCGATGTCACAATCCAAGATGTGACAATAATAGATATCACCGAAGATCCTGCCGATGAGGTAAAGGTAGATGAAGATGTCACTGTTACCTCCAAGAAATCCAAGGAACATGACACAAAAAATGATGTTGCGTAGGTTAACATACTAGACCAAATGCACTTATTGATACAAGCTATTAATATCATCTCAAAAAAGGAGAAGTCACCTGAGCTTGATACAAGCATACCCAAGGATAAGGGTGAAGAGGAGAAGAAAAACACAACTGATGAACAAAATGTAATCGATGGAGAAAAGAAAGAAATAAATGAAGAATAGAAAGAAATAGATGGAGAGCCGAAATATAAAGGTGAAGAAGAGAAGCAAGGTGATGCCACTCCGAAGGATACCTAAGGATAAGTTGTAGAGAAAGGAAAGGTTGATGTGGAGACGTCCACACCAAACTGATAGGTAGACACTGAGTAGTAGATAAAAGGAACAACACCTCCAAAGCCTTCATCAAGCACATCAGACCAAGCAAAGGAACTTGATATGGTACTGCATACAGGTTCCTCGACTACAATTTCAAAGAAGAAGGAAAAGAATAAGAATCCAATCACACTGAATGAGATAATTGAAATTCCTACCTGTGATCTGAGGACATTGGATCCAGAGACAATTACAAAGTATGCAGAACTTTGTAAAATGAAAGTTATCCAAGATAAGCTTAAAAAGGAAACAAAGTAAACATAGGTACTAAAGACAACCAAGGAAATACTTCTGTAGATTTTACTTGACACCAACATTGATCAAAATTCTACTATACTTGATCAACTAGCCATTCTTACCGAAGCTATCACCTCGCAGAATATGGATGTAGAGAAGGCAATAGAAGAACATGTAGAGAAAAGGTATCAATACAATTTGACAGAGAAAATCAACCAAGAAGTGGCTGAGAACAAGGTAAAGATATCTGAACTAGTTAATGAATTGAAACTAATCATTTAAGAAGCTATAATCTTAGTTTAGAAGTTATGTACATTAGATAAATTCACTTAGGAGAATAGTGAGAAGATTGCACAGATAGACGTAGATCTAAATGCTAGTGCACAAGGTCTTAAAACCACTAACAATGCAATCAAGTTGCATTATGAAAATATTATGGAAGCTAAAAGGTTGAGACTTGAGATTTTAGAGGGAGAAAAAAATTTAGAGATGAGGTAACCGAGCTTCAAGCTCTACTTCTACCGAATCTTACATTAATGCAACAACATATGACACCAGCAAGACAATTGATTGCCACCCCAGAAATGTCTGTGATAGAAAGCATATATGATATGCATGCAAGGATCACATTGGAGATCATGACCCTTGAACACCTTAAGGAGAAGTGGGAGAAAATGATGGAAGACATGCAGAACTCCCATTCCCATATTTTTGACAAACTATAAGTATTACACCTTTGTCCTTATTATAAAAAAAAAAGAGAAAATAATATGTGAGAAAGAGAAAATAAAAGGGATAAATAAGGTGAAGGGGGGAAATAGTATATAGGCAAGTGTATATACATGTACATATACTATACCGACATACACATAGTGGGATTCATATTGTCAAGGTAAAACACATGGTGTATCTACTAAAGATTTTAGTTTTGCACATATTAGTTTTTGATACTAATGTCAAAGGGGGAGATTGATGATCATATTTTTTCATTAGTATGCAAAGGAAACAAGTTTTGAACTGTCGGTACAATGATCAATGAAAGATAGGTTTTCAGTGCAACCTGAACAACAGTTAAACAAAGGTCACCAAAAATGTTGAGTACAGAGAAACCCGACAAGATAGATCACTATGTAAACCAACAACATAATTCATAGAGGAACCTGACAGAAGTTTACAGTGTAACCCGACAGAGTAGTCTACAATGTAAACTGACAGAGTAGACAATAGAGGAACCCAACAGACAAGTTTACAGTGAACACCGACAGATAGACTAAAGAGCAACTCGAGCACCAGTCTACCGAGAGACAGTTATATTATGAGAAATGTGGATTTGACTTACACGTCAGATAAAACACTTAAGTTTTAGATTTAGCTTTAAAGCATATCTTTAAAACCATTTATTGAGGGACAAACAATATAATTGTAATTTTTTTAATCAGTCTAACTGATTGTAAACATGCAAACTAGGAGATCAAGGTCAAGTTGTAAACCTTTGATCATAGAGTTATCATTGAAAAGCCTGAAAGTTATTTAAGTCAAATTCAATGTATAAATAGATGTGTAATCAATCATAACAAAATGATGTGATGATGATTGTAGCCAAGGAGCACATCTATGGATCAGAGATAGAGTTTTATGCAGAAGGACAACAAAAGATGAAATAGGTTATCAAGAACCAAATTCAAGGATACCGAGCAAAACAGAGGTATAGATCAATCACTATAGGTGATAAATATACATGTAAACTTTAATGGATTTGTACTCAGCAATTCTAGATTGCATTCACCCTAATTTGGTCTGCTCTGACCATAGACCTTGTTTTCCTTAAATTTGATCATACCCCTAATTATGTCAAGACAATTCTTCAATTTATTGGCATAATATATTTAAATCAAATTTAATCCCCTAAGTGATTGAATCACTAAATCAAATTAATTTCCTTAGCCAATTAAATTAAAATAATTCAATTAAATTAAAAAAAATCAAAACATGGCTAAAGTAATTAATAAAATGAATTAAATAAATTCTAATTACATTTCCATTTGCAAAAAGGGAAATCCAATTCCCTAACCAATGGGAGTTAAATCACTTGGATCACCTCACATGGATCACCAAAGATTCAATCTCCACCTCTCTTCCACTTTCAATCCTAACCTCTCATTCACCAAATTCTTCTATAAATAGAATGAATTTTTAGCTCAATAGGCCCCTAATTTGAGATTTCAATTTGCAAACTTATGCTACAAGTATTCTTAGAAGTCTTCATGCATTTTAGCTCATTCTTCATTTGCATTGTTATATTCTTCAATTTTAGAGCTTAAATGAACATTTCTTGAGCATTTTAGACTAATTTCATTTGAATCTTCCATTCTAAGTTATATATGTCACTAATAAATGCATAATTTGAGGGTATTTATTACATTATTCATACTCCTCTTATATAAGAAGCATTAAGTTGGCTTTAGTGATTGATTTGATTGCTTATTCCTTGTTTTTCACTAATATAATGACTTATTGAAGTGTTGTGTTCCAACTTGCAGGATCCACAAAATATACACACATTTTTAACATACATAAAAACATGGAGGATTACGTGGATGATACCTTATCAAAGTTAAAAACAAGGACTACTCATATTGAAGACTTGCACAAGATATTAGATCGCATGGAGCAGTTTCAACTTAGGCTTAATCCAAAGAAGTGTGCCTTTGGAGTTCAATCAGGGAAGCTATTAGGGTTTATAGTATTAGTAAAAGGAATTAAGGTGGACCCTGAAAAAGTTAAAGATATACTGGAAATGTCACCTCCACGCAACATTAGTCAAATGAGGACATTACAAGGGAGACTCCAGTCAATCAGGAAATTTATGTCACAACTTGTAGACAAAGCACAACCTTTTACTAAATTGCTATATTAAGGTGTTACCTTCAAATGGGATGACCATTGTGAAAACAACTTCAAAGAATTAAAGGATTACTTGGCTACTCCTCCTATTCTCATGGTACCTATTCATGGAAAGCCATTACTCCTATATATTTTAGCTACGACTACATCACTGGGAGTATTGTTGGCACAAGAAGATGAAACCAAAAAGGAAAGAGAAATCTACTATATCAATAGAACACTAGTATCTTATGAACTCAATTACAGTATAATTGGAAAAGATTTCTTAGCAATTGTCTTTTCATCACAGAAATTGAGAGATTATATGCAGTCACATGCAATAAAAATTATTGCAAAGATAGATCCTTTGAAATACCTCTTAAGCAAGACAACATTAATAGGAAGGCTGGCAAAGTGGGTCCTGATTCTGAGAGAATCTAATATTGATTATGTGGATCAAAGGGCTATTAAAGGATAGGTCCTCGCAGATCAATTAGTTGATTCACCCTTGCAAGATGACGCACCTCTGATAATTGAATTTCCTAGTGAAACAATAATGCATTTAATTAACATTCATGGAAGATGTACTTTAATGGTTCTTTCACACAACAAGGCTCTGGAGGAGGAGTTCTCTTCATTACTCCTCAAGGTTACAAGATTCCCAAGGCATACAAATTGATGTTTACATGCACCAATAACATTTTTGAGTATTAAGCCTTAGTGAATGGTCTTAAATTGGCTATGGAATGGAAGATCATAAAGTTACATGTGTATGGTGACTCTCATCTTATTATTAATCAAGTAAATGGAGTCTATCAGACTAAAGATGAAAAGATGATGCCTTATAAATAACTGGTTGAAGACTTGAAAAATTACTTTGTCTTCATCATATTCCAGCATATTCCAAGAATAGAAAATAGAGCTGCATATGCTATGGCTACACTGGCATCCATGTTACAACTAGAAGAACTTCAATTCCATTATGACTTCTTGGTGGAAGAAATATCCTATCCATCTTTTGCTACCCTTGAGTACCAAATAATTTACGCCTTGAATGCCCAAGACGAATCTCGATACGCTAAACTTATTTCCTATCTAACTGACCAAACTCTACCTGATGGTTTATCAAGAAATAAAAAATGAGCCTTAATTAGGACAACATTGGGTTATGTCATCATTACTAATAACTTATATAAACAAGGTATCGATGGGACACTTCTTAGGTGTTTAGAACAAGAAGATTTAGATCACAGATTAAAAGAGGTTCACGAAGGTGTATGTGGATCGCACTCGAATAACTTTTCACTAGCTAAGAAACTGCTAAGAGTAGACTATTACTGGCCCATCATGGAAAGAGGTGTTGTTCTATTTTCAAAAACATGTCACAAATGCCAAACATGTGGAAATCTCATCCATGCTCTTGCTAGAGAACTCATACCATTTATAAGACATTGGCCATTTCAGTAATGGGTCTTTGATTTGGTTGGACAAATATATCCTAATTCATCAAGTGGACACAAGTACATCATTATGACCACTGAGTATTTTACTAAGTGGGTTGAAGTAGTGTTGCTGATTAAAGCCACTAGAAAATAGGTGGCTATGTTTATCTTGAAGTACATTATTTGTAGGTATGAGATACCCTATTCAATTGTAATAGACAATGGGGGCCAATTTAAAAACCAAGACATCAAAAACCTTTGCACACAGTTTCACATCACTCAGGATTGTTCTTCAATCAATTATCCTCAAGGTAATGGAAAAGCTAAGACATCTAACAAGAACATTCTTAAAATCCTACAAAAAACTGTGAGTAAGTCTGGAAGAGACTGGAATTTGCAACTAAATCTAGAACTTTGGGCCTACAGAATAAGTATTAGAACACCAACTAGAGCCACACCATTTTCTCTAGTCTATGGTACTGAGGTAGTATCACCTATTGAGGTAGAAATTCCATCTTTGTAGGTATCTCTACAAGGTCTTGTTACTGATAAACAATGTCGCATTGATAGGGCGAATTCCTTAGACTTACTTGATGAGCGCAATTAACAAGCGTTCGATCATCTGAAAGTGTACCAAAAATGCATGTCAAAAAGGTACAAATAAAAGGTCAAACCATGACACTTTCAAGTGGGGGATCTCATTCTCAAAGAGAATCTTAAGAACCAGCTAAACAGAGAAAAAAAAGGAAAGTTTGAACCCAATTGGTTGGGACCTTATGTCATTATTGCAACCTTTGGAACTAGAGATTATTTATTAGCTACACCTGAGGGAGATGTTCTTCCTGATCCCATTAATACTCTACATCTGAAGTGGTTCTACACTTGATGTCTAGCTAGCAGAGCCTGTGTAGTGAAAATCTCAGAAAATACCCAAAAAATTAGAAAATTGATCCTGAAGAAATCCAAAAACAGTGAAAAAAGTCTTGAAAAAAAGGTATCCTTGGTGAAAACCTAGCAAACAGGCATCTTGATACTACAAAAAAAAATTAAAAAATAGCAAAAAATTTGAAAAAGAGAAAAGTGCCTTGATGAAAACCTGGCAAACAGGTGTCTTGGTAGCAAAAATAAAAAGCTTTTCCGAGTGGTGAAAACCTGGCAAATAGACATCACTCAAACTCTGTGCTCTATCTATCAATGCATTGATGATACTAATCTTTCATAATCACACCTGTGTTATTTGGTGACTCTGATTCATTACAAATGCCTTGTCCTTGCTTGGATTTTGTCTGCATTTGCATCTTAGGAATAGCCATTCTACACTGGGGGCATCTTTGCTAGCATGTTGAGTTTACATCTGCTAGGTTGTCCTGGGTCTTGTCTAGGATGGTTTTCTTCTCAAAATAGTATTTCTCAATACTTGCACCTAAACGTCACTATCACACACAAAGGTGTTTCTTCAACACCACCTACTTGTAATAGACATTATACTAGTGTTTCTCAACACTTTAATCATGAAATTTAAATGAACTAGTGTTTCTCAACACTTTAATCAACCAGTGTTCCTAAACACTATATTAGATTGCAATTACTAACATAGTTAATCTCACATACTCAGACATGAAAACATATTGCTTAAATTCCAAATTCTTATTGATGAATCTCTATTGTGCTTAAAAAATGAATTCATAGTATTTCTCAATACCACTTACACACATAGTTTGATCTTGGTTTGATTATGACTCTTTTATTTTCCCATGTTGTTTCATACTAGGGGCATCTAAGTAGTTATGAATTTTCTTTGATTGATAATCAATTGATGATTTTTATGTCTTCCGAGTTACTCCATGACATCTAATCAAAGACAAAGCATCACAAAGATAGGGGCATAACATTTTCTTGGTTTTCTGTGCATAGTGATTGTTCCAAATTATCCTACAAATTTCACCTAACTCGGATGTTTATGTTAAGAGCTGCCAACATGAGTGGAAATCCGCATATATCTCGATCCTTATTATGTGTAAACTATGGTGAGGTTGAAACAATTTCCTTGTCTATTTTCTAAATCAGATTCTCACTAAGGTGTACACTAAATGTTATACCCAAGGATATGAATTTTCAAGGTCATTGAGGGTCACATATCTTACATTACACTTGAACATAAATTGATTCTTAATAGTAAAAGGAGATAACTAACTTGTCATCCTGGCTTCTATGCCTTGATGCCTAAGTTTATTTCTGACATTGCATCCAATACACATAGTATTCATACTTTCATGATACCAGTGGGTATTACTGACAGTTGTACTATCAGGTGATGTATGTTACAACAACACCCAATGATGATAAAATGCTACAATGTATACAAATCAGTGACAATCCCAAGAGTCTGCATGTAGATGCATTTAGAGATTGCATGATTCATTTGAAAGAACAACATAAAAATATTTGAGCTTAAAATGATTTCTTCATTCATCTGAAATCCAAGATAATTACATATATCAATATTATTGATATCAATGATTCCTAAAATATCAATATTCAATTTTGTTCTTCTTTGATCAATCGGGAACGAAATCAAACTCACACATTTTAACATGATTAACTTGTTAAAATTGTGTTTTCTCTTAACACACCTCTATTTCTCCACTTCTTCTAAATTGATTCTTTCTTGATTCAATCAATCAATTCAGGTGATACATCATTCTACAGAGGGAGTTATTTATTTTCCTTTAATTTTGTTCGTGAGGGGGCATGATCACACTTAAATCAATCAAATTCTTGCTCAAAACAACATTAAAATGACTTCATTATCAAAAAACTAAAGGCATGATAGTTCCTTGACTAAGTCAGGACTATTGGATTGAAGGCTTTTGTTCTCACAAGTTGTATATCTTATGTCTACTTTTTATCAGATTCTTATTAAATCTCCTGACATCTTTGTACTGACCTTCATTCGATCAATTTTGGAGTCGGTATTATCAATTTTTCGACGACAACCAAGTTCAGAATTGGTATCTTTAAGATCTTTGCTTATTGACTTTTGTTCGATCAAGTTCAAAGTCAATTCTATTAGTTTATTTCAATCAAGTATGAGACTGATCTCATTAGACATTTCGTTCAATCAAATATGAAATTATCAAACTTTCTAAAGTCAACATCAAAAACTTTCTTTGAATCAATGAGCTACTCGCACATCAATTTAAAGAGGGGCAAATGTAACCACCCTAATTTGGTCTACTCTGATAATAAACCCTATTTTTTCTAAATGTGATCATACCCCTAATTATGTCAAGACAATTCTTCAATTTATTGGCATAATTCATTTAAATCAAATTTAATCTCCTGCGTGATGTAATTACTAAATCAAATTAATTGCCTTAGCCAATTAAATTAAATTCATTCAATTAAATCAAAACATGGCTAAAGTATTTAATAAAAGGAATTAAATAAATTCTAATTACATTTCCATTTGCAAAAATGGAAAGTCAATTCCCTAACTAATGGGAGTTAAATCACTTGGATCACCTCACATGGATCACCAAAGATTCAATCTCCACCTCTCTTCCACTTTCAATCCTAACCTCTCATTCACCAAATTATTCTATAAATAGAATGAATTTTAAGCTCAATGGGCCCCTAATTTGAGATTTCAATTTGCAAACTTAAGCTTCAAGTATTCTTAGAAGTCTTCATGCATTTTAGCTCATTCTTCATAATTTGCATTGTTATAATCTTCAATTTTAGAGCTTCAAATGAACATTTCTTGAGCATTTTAGACTAATTTCATTTGAATATTCCATTCTAAGTTGTATATGTCACTGATAAATGCATAATCTGAGGGAAATTATTTCATTATTCATAGTCCTCTTAGATAGGAAGCAATAAGTTGGCTTTAGTGATTGATTTGATTGCTTATTCCTTGTTTTTCACTAATATAATGACTTATTGAAGTGTTGTGTTGCAGCTTGTAGGATCCACAAAATACACACACAATACTCAGGTCAATAAGTTTTTTTAACTACATTCTAGCAAGTGTAGAGAATAGAAGAAATCCTTTAAGAAGGTGGATTTAATATTCCTTTTGTAAACCTCTTAACCAAGTGCACACTAAACAGTGTTGCTAAATCTTTTAACAGAGTAGGCCTTAACCAGTCTAAACATGTTACTCCTAATAGTGTAAGATCATAAGAAGTGATCAAACTTGTAAGCCTTAATCAGCCCCTTCCATTCTACAGATAGTGAAGTTTTTTTGGGTTTCATCCCCACCATAGTTTTTACCTTCTAACAGGGGTTTTCTGTGTTACCAAATCTTGTGTCATGTGTCAATACATTTCATGAATGTTTACATGCAATTAAGTTTATGAATTGATATTACATACATAAAGATAGAATAATAGACATGGTCAGTAATGCAAGAAATTGATTAGTAAAGGATTAAGGTTAATTGACAAAAAAATTTAAGGGTACTGATTCACCTCTCCTCTCTTAGTACACACCATTCCATTACTTCCAATAAGATGTTCATGATTCTTGTATAGGAACATCTTAATTTACCTAGGGTGTCTGATACAGGAGCATCCTAGGGTTCTTGGCAATCCTGTATCAAACCAAAGATATGTTTTCTTTTTGGAGTTTGGTGGCTTGGAGGAGTCCTCGGTGGAGTACTTGGTTGTTCGGCTTCCTATTGATCAGTGGTTGGTTGACTCGGTGACTGAGCTCAGTGGTGTTTCTCGGTGACTCGATTACTATTGGTGACTCAATTCTACCAAACAATCTTGGTGTTTGGTGATGTCTTCTCAGTTGTTTCACCAAGTGGGTTTAGTTGGCTTGATGGCTTCACCGACTGGTTGATGTTGGCTTAGTTTTGTTTCACCAACTAGGTTCTATTTGGTAGATCTCAAGGACGACTTGCACATTTAATTTTGATCATGACATTAATATCGGATCTCTCAATGAGGATTATGTGGACCTAAATCTGGTTCGTTGGTTTCTCCAATGCTAGGTTCTTGTGGATCTTTTAGGCCAATTTTTTGGTTGTCTCTTGTATTTATGTAGTTCCATGTTCTTCATTTTGGAGGGAAGATGGTAGAAAAAATATCTGAGGGTTATATCTAAGAATTTGGGTAGTGAGTTGTATGTCTTGTCAGAAGGTAAATGGTCTGATGCTTGCAGAAGATCTATGATAGATCTTAGTGTGACTCTTGGTAATTATCTATAACTAGGAAGGCATTACAACCTAGCATGTTGGATGTAATTTGATGATAATAAATCTCTTATGTTGATTCATATCCCTATGTTATTTTTTTTGTTTCTGATGTTCTTGTTATTGGTTGCAATTCTGGACATCTCTTTTGAGATCTCTTCGGTCTTGACTGCATCATCTTACAAAATGAAGCTTTACATTCTTAGGCTCACATGCCCATTATCATAAAAAATTCTTATAATCCTAACCTCCAAGAGGTATAATTAACTTCCTAAATATATAGAGACTTCACAACACATATGGCGACCCAGATCTTTTACATTTTCCAAGAACAAGACAATGTAATACCAAAATATAGGTCAGGACCCAAATTAAGAAGAACTCCCTCAAAATGATTTGAAATAAATTACGCACCCAAATGGAGGTTGGCCATGAGCTCAATAACCTAGAGTTATGTGCCATGAAGGTGCACACACCAATGAAATAGTGCTCAAGATCGGAAACTCCAACTGACCATTAGAACATTAAGAACATACAAAACTAAACAAGAATCCATAATATCTCCACAATGAAGAATCCAAATGAGGTGTGAACCTAGACATAAGAAAAATTTGATGTCCATAACACACCCTTAGGTTCACAACAAAAAATAATCCAAATCCAAGGTACGCCACTCAAAACATAGAAACTTGCTAACTGAAACAAAACTAAGAAAAAAATGAAAGGAAATATTTTTGGGTGATGCAAGATTTCCAACAACCCAAGGATTCTCCTACATCATCATTAAGAATCTTGAGCCCTTTAGCATCATTTATAATAGAATATTGCGATGACATAACTGATGCAAAGAAATGACGTGTAAGGTAAAGTGGTTTAGAGCATGATTTGATGGTGAGATATGATGGGTATGGTTGAGAAATGATCAGTTGTGGTATTGTCATTGATGTCAAATATTAACTTTATGTGTTGCTAATGAACATGGAAATATGTTAAGGTGTTCTTCTAAAGGAGTGCTTGGAAACATATCTAGATGATACATGTAAATATTAAGTTATGGTGATGACCGATGAGACAGTTTTAGCAAAGTGAACTAGAGATAGTGAAATTGGTAAGTTAGAAATTAACAAAAATAAGATTATTCTATCACTATGGTTATGTGTGTGATTGTTTTATGTTTGACTTTTTTCAGGAGGTTACCTGAAGGTGCTAGATGCTAATCCTTTAGCCGTGGTTCATTCAGAGAAAAGATATGAGATGTTTCAAAGGATAAACAGTGACATTTAAAAGTGTTAAGTTTCTAAATGGCTAATGGTTTGATCGGTTTCAATAATTTAAATTTTTTTTATAGTAAAATGTTATTGGTCAAAATTCAATAAAAAATGTGCATGGATAGTAGGGAATAATTGTTTAATGGAGATGAGTGTGTAAAGATAATTTGAGCAAGCTGATTGGTCAAGAAGGAAAATGTTTGATGAAATAATTTAATTCCTTGATTGGATCTAAGAATGGAAAGGTGCAGTCAGTATATTTCAAATTGGACATAGAGATATTTGATATGAAGCCAAGTGTATGGTCAGATTGAAAGGGTATTACATTTTAGGGTTTTCTATGATGGTGGAAACCTAAGAGAGAAGGAAAGTATATAAACTAAAAAGAAGAAGGTGAATGTGTTGGGTTGATCATGTGTCGATGAAGAAGGAAGAAGAGACATAGGGTGTGTCCAACCAAGTGTTAGAGAGGTATATGAATAATTTTATTTGAGCTAAAGAGGATCTAATCAAGAAAAGGAGGTTGCTATTTCACAAGTCATTCTTACCTATTATTTCCTGACAGCTACAATAGAGTGTTATAAATCCTCAAGTGAGGTAGATCTTGACATATCTTTATTGTCTTGAAATACTATATGGTGGCATTGTAATAAGTGTTCAAAGTCCTCTCACAAGGCTACCTCTCACAAGGTACACGCTTCTTATGAGCTTTAGGTAAATCCTCTCACAAGGTTACATTTTTTCATGTATATGTAAATGCCTTTAACAGGGTAAAGCCTTTTATAGGGTGTACTTTAGAAGAGTAAAAATTTGTGGGTTCCATCCCCACCGTAGTTTTCCCCTAATTTGGTTTTTCATGATACCAAAAATCTTGTGTCTATGTGTTGTATGTTTTTGTAGTTGCACATTTACTTTTGATTGTTGAGTCGTTTCTTTTGTGGATAAGTGAAAATTATTTTAATGTTGAAATTGGTAGATTCCTGATTCAGCCCTCCCCTCTTAGTAATCTTATCATAGTAGGGTTAAAAATTGGTATCAGAGATTAGGTCCTTGAAAAATAAGTTTAACAGCTTGAGTAAAAAACCGTGACATGATGATGAGAAAGGAAGGCCCTAAGTTCAACAAGGATAGTTACATAGTATGGTGTGGAAGGATGAATTTGTACCTTAAAGGAATGGGTGACCAATACTGGGATCATGTGATTATAAGATATGTTATACCTACTAGAACCCTTTCTGTTGATTAGTTGAAGACAAAACAAGAGCACACTGCAAATATGGAAGCAATAGCAAGTACCTTATCAGATGCAAAATTTATCAATGTACAAGATCTTGATACTGCTTATGATATGTCAGAGAAGTTGAAAACAGTCTATGGAGGAGATTCACATGTGAAAAAAGCTAAGGTTGTTAGGAATAATAGTCCACCAACACAACTGAGGGGGGTTGAATCAGTTGTGAGACAGATTGTTAAATATTAAAATTTATTAAAAAAAACTTAAAACCAAATAATAACATAGTAAATGTAGACACCATTACATAATCCTTTATTGTCGAGGAAATCTTGTTAAAGGTAAAAACCCAGTGGGAATTAGCATCCACAAATAATGTACTAGGAGTATAGTATCCATGTTAAAAGATTTATCCATGTTAGGAGCTTATTGATCCATTACAGTACATAGTCCATGTTAGAGGACATACCTTGTTAGGATTCAAGACTAACAGTAGGCTTGCTACCTAGGCACATTGCCTAAAGAAGGTTAAATCCACCTCCAGGATTCACTATCTGAATTACAAATGTACATGAGATATACAATCCAATGAACTGTCTGATAGCAACTATCTTTGCTTGGTCAGTTCCAATGAATTATCACAATCAAAGTCTTTGTTCTACATCCAACTGTAAAGGAAGAAAATTGATAATTATATAATATAATATAATATGTGCTGATTTGATTAGGGGTGTATTTCCTTAACCTTTACATTTAATTTAGTTTTTTTTTTGAATTTGTATTGAAATGTGATTGATCATATAGGGGGAAGGAAGATAAGATGTTCCTCTTTTAACCCCAAATGCACAAATGAAAGATCCAAGTTGATTAACCCAAAAGAAAGGTCAATGCATAAGTGAATCAATCATTTGGAAATGAGAGAAAGGAAGAAGATCTTAAATTATATTTTATAATTAAGGAGATATTATATATAATAGTAATTGAAAAGGATGAGAGGAAGTACTAACCTTAAAGAATTGTAGATCAAAGAATGATGTTTTCTGAGGTATGTATTCTATTTCTCGAAAATCTGAAGGATGATCCAGAAAGGAAACGCAGAGACAAACAAAACCCAGAAATATTTTTCTGATGCAATAGCGTCTTGATAAAAATATCAACCTTGACCCACTAATCTCACCACTAACCCAATAATCTTGACCCTGACCTACACGGGTCCGACAGAAAATCTATTCGTGGATCCCGATAGTTCACTGAAAAGGGTATCCAAATCTGAGTTCAAATCTTCAATCTTGAACCTGTACCTACAAGAAAAAGAGATTTTTTTGTTGGGGGGGGAGGGGTTTTCCTTAGTTAAACTCCAGTTTTGGAATTAACCTCAAATATGTAATATTGAAATTGCAGAAGTAAACAAAGTAAATGCATAAATTCACCTTGCTTGTAAAAGTCCTTGTGGAGGATTTGAATCCTTGAATCCACAAGTATGTATGCACCAATGGATCTAGAATTTATAATTTAGGATTCCTTCAATCAAATTCTTGTTGATCTCCAACACCAAATCTTGAATGGGTTCTTGATTATGAAGAGGCTTGGAAGAAAGTGGATGGAGAGATCACCAAAAAGGGCACTATGTGGCTTGAATCCTTCAATTGCCTCCCATGGATCTCTTTGATGAATAGATTCTTGATGATGGATGAATCCTTGCTTTAAATTTTTCTTGATTTTTTGCTTGAATCTTCACTTGATGATGTTTAGGCTTCAATAGAGGACTTAGTTTCTCAATATCGGTTAGTGATAGTTGATTATGCTTAGAGAAAATGAGAGGAGAAAACTTCCTTTTATATGAAATTAGGGCACAACCTTCTAAGGAGGCCGACATAGGAGAATTAAATTCCCATTAAATCCTTTACCCCTAGGAGAGGACCTATGTTAAATATAATTTAGGAATCATCACTTCGGAACTTGAACAGCCGACCTGGAAGCAGGAATTAACTTTTTCAAAAACCAACATCCAGAAACTGTGGGACCCTAAAATCTGGACCCTAGGTCAAGGTCAGGGTCAACCTTGACCTAGGTCAGGGGTGAGGTTGACCTTGACCTAGGTTAGGGTTGAGGTTGACATAGACCCAAAAGTTTGACCTTAACCCTGAGGTCAAAGATCTCAGATTTGTAGTCCAGAATGCCAAAAATTTTCCAGAGAAAGGTGGATTATTGGGGTAGAACAGGGGGAAAGCCAGGTCTAAATCAGGAACCCATTCAAGGTGCTTGACATGACCCAAAAACCACTTACTCAGAAGGCTAAACTAGTCTACCATGGAAGTGCTTCCATTTTCCAACTATACATTTAGCCCCCACTTTAGCAAGAGTATGGACTCAACACAAACTCTTGGTAAAGGAGATCATAAAGAACAGATAAGCTTATTGGAATCAAAAAGGGACAAAGAAATCCTCAAGCCCCCAAGGGACTTAAGTCTTTATCAACCCTAAGATCATGATAAGAGAGACATCACTAGTTAAGGATAGAGAGAGGGTGTGATTATCTTTCCCAATGAGAACTTATATCTCATTGTGAACCACACAAGTAAACATCATAACTGGAAAGATGGAAGTGAACTACCTAGTGAATGTGGCTACTCACTAGTCAACCCATTAGGAAGATCCATTCTTAAGGACACCTTCTGACCTTAAGGGATCAAAATATTAAAACCTAGAGGGAGCAAGAGATCCGTGTAAATTTAAACTAGAGGGATCAAGAGATCCTAAAAGATAAAATGTAAAATGTCCATGAATTAAGGATTAGTTTTTAATCCATAAAGGGAAAAAGTTTTAAATTCTTGAAAATATTTTGAATGTGTGTGTGTGTGTGCAAAAAGTGAGTAGAGCATATACCCCCATGTTAAAGTCATTGCTAACACTTTAACATGAGAAATGGATTGAATGAAAACATAAACAACTCTACGGATTATGTTTCCACTACGAGATGCCCAAAAATGAAAAAAAATCAAGGGAAATAAAACATAAACATACATAAGAACACATAAGGGATCTACCTACTGTGGGGTCAGTATGATCATAAGATAACATGTACATATAAATATGATATTATTGCAAATGAATTGACATCATTCCCCAAAGAAAGTAGAACTAAAATCACAATGGAGGAAAGAAACTTAAGAGTTACGAAGAGGAATCTTTTCAGACCACAACCTAGAGACCAAAAAGAATCAGTGCTACCATGTCGCAGATCCAAGCAGATTATACAAGGGAAACTTTTACAAACAATAGCACATGTACAAAATAACATAGAAAAAACATATAGAAGAATAAAGATACATATAGAGGAATTGTACAATAGGTTTGAATCTTTTATCACCTTGCACCAACAAAGTAACAAGGGTCATATCAAAGAATCTAACAAAAATTTAGTAACACATTACGAGAGAAGCATAGTACAACATGCAAACACAAAAAGGGCTACCATGAAGGATAGGCCAATCAGGCGCATCGCCTACTCTCCCTATCTTGGTTTATATCAGTTAGGGAAGGTGGGAAACTCGCAAGAGGGACTATATCCAAT
>MU223244.1:692950-756299 GCA_018584345.1 Thuja plicata | reverse complement strand
TGTAAGATTTATGCAAATTTAGGTTTTCTGCATTTGAGACTAAGTCAATTAAAGACAATTAGGAAGGAGAATTTTCCTAGTACAATAGGACTTCGATGATGAGAAAATGCACCAAAATTGATTAGAAATGTAAGGTGCTAATTTGGGGTGTTAAATTTTGCCCCTCTTTGAATTGATGTGTGAGCAATGTGTTGATTCAAAGAATAGTCTGATGTGACAGATGAAGATTTTGGGAGTCTAGGTTAGGTTGTCAAGATACCGATTAGATCAGGAAGTAGAACCTTCTTTAGAATGAAGCATGATTTTTTGAAGTCTAAGTTAGATTACGAAGACAACGGTCCAAATACCAATTGAGAGAAAATTAGAATCGGGGTTAGATTGCCCCGATGACTGCTGATAGCTAATGAAGATTTAGGACTATCTCCAAAATCAGGGTTAGATTGCCCCAATATGAAGGTTATCCCTCAAAGATCCAGGTTAGGTTGCCCAGATAACGGTCGAAAAGATCTTTTGAGATCCATCTTCAGAAAAAAGCATGACTTTCAATAATTAGGGTTAGATTGCCCCAATACCCAATGGGATTTCAAGAATCATCTCCAGAATGAAGCTTGATCCTTGAGGATCTGAGCTAGACTGCTCAGATACCTAGAAAGATAGATGACAAGATGTGAGGCATCAAGATGCCCCTAGAGATTCAAGATCATGAAATATCCAATTTTGACCATAAGGTAGGAAACACTAAATATGCCCCAAATGATGAGATGCCCCTAGCAATGGGGACTTTTGATTCAGATCAAACTAATTCGAGAATGATGCGAAAAGATTCAATGATGCAATCATCCTGCCCCCTCGGGAGAGAAATCGAAAGATGACACAATAGAAATATGATCGACAAAAAAAGATTCTAGATAGAAGTAAGATCAAAGATCCAAAGGAATTCAGAGATAGATCAAGAGAAGGCAGAATCGATTTAGAGTGATCGGGAGGTCCTGTTGACTAGGTTTGAGCACAGTTGACCAGAATTGACTAGAGTGGACATTTTTATGAAAAGATTGTAGAAGATGAGAAAAGGATCACGAGAGATGATTCTAACAATAAAGTGACGTTAGAAAGATGATTTCACAAGTGTCGGAGCACGTCGGTCCCAAAATTTTAAAACATAATTTTGAGCTATATAGGAGTGTCAGATTTCGATTTTGATCATGAAAATAGATTGAGCATATAGCTGAAGATAGAGAACAAGGATCAAACACTTGTGTAGTCAAGAGGAAACCAGGACAAAAGATGAGAACCTTTGAAGAATGATAAGACAATGAAGAGAGCACCAAAACTGTCGCTATGCAAGCTTAAAATGTGAATGCAAGCCTAAGCTAAATACAACCCTAGGACTTGGTTGTTGGACTCATCGCATAATTATCATCATCGAGTTTTGGAACATCAGAGTTGATACAATCCTTACTAGTGCCAATGCAACCATAAGAATATGAATATGAATTTCATCAGATAAAATGTAGGAAATGAACGTAAGCGCCAGGGCACAAAAGCCAAGATGACCTGAACATTGTTTCCAGTTTGATATAGTAAGAGTACACAAGTAAATGAACAGAGAAATAATAATCAAAGAGATAGCTCCAACACCCCTTGGTGTACAAATAAAAAAGATCGAGGGATGTGAGGCTTTCCCACCTTAATGCAGAAGCTCTTATCATATACACCCTGTTTATTTGACATTGCCAGATCATTAGGACTACACCAACAAGTAGTAGACAAAATAAAATATCAGTGAAAACCATGAGAACAGACAACATACAATGAAATATATGATCATAGCTCAACATGTTTCAAATTTTATGAATGTGCATGTGTTTAGGGATGTTGAAAAACACCATTATGCTTGTGAGTGCAATGTGTTTGATTGCTATCGAGAGATGTTTATGTTGCGATGTCCAATGTGTGTTGAAAAACATAGATATGTCCAAAGAGAGTGTTGAAAACACTGTTTGATTGGGGTGTTGAGAAACACCAGTTTGTGCCAATAGATAGTTGTCCTTTAGAACTGACAAGATTACTGACTCAAGTGTAAACCGAAGATGCGATCAAAGTAGGGAGCCATGCCCCCAAGGAATGAATGTTGATGACTGACTTGACTCATATAGAGAAGATGAATCTGAGTGGATTGCCCCCAAGCTATGATGTTGGGTTCGTGTCAAGTCAGGTGGGATCTTGAAAAGACCCAAAGTGTCACAAAAGTGACTGAAAGCTATGTACAAACTAAAGCAAAGAATGCGAAGACTGAATATCGATAGATAGATCATTTGGGTATAACTCCAACTATAACGAATTGATGTCAAACATGCAGATAGTGAGTTGATGTGAGAAATATCAATAGGCAGATGTAGTGAGAATCACTGGTGACTGACACGAAAAATATTCTCAAGTTTAAAGATTAGTGTGAGATCTAGACATCAGTAGGCAGACGCAGTGAGAACCACTGTTGACTGATGCAAAAAGAGATCCTGAAAGAAATAGGACAATGCCCCCTAGACTAGGAAGGTTGCCCCTAGAGTGTGACCAGTTTCAATCCATGTGAAGTCAAGAAAAAGCTCAAAAATAACTGAGAGCAAACGCATGAGCGATCAAACTAAAGAAGGAAAGAAAACTAAAGTAGGAAAGCTAGAGAGAAAATTGCAAGAAAGCCAAGGGATGCCATGATAGATAGAGCATTGTGGAATAAGAGGCACTTGTTTACCAGGTTTTCACCATATTGGGAGAAATTCTATTTTTTCTACCATGACGCCTATTTACTAGGTTTTCATCAATGCAACATTTTTCTCTCTCTTTTTTTTTTTCTATTTTTTATTTTTTCATTTTTTGTATTTTTATCAATACGCCTGTTTACCAGGTTTTCACCAGGATAATAGTTACATCAAAGTGCCTATTTGCCAAGTTTTCACTAAGATGATCATTTTTTTAGGACATTTTGCAATTTTTAGGATTTTCTCATAATAGAGTATGTACATGAGCATTCAGAAGACATCTCAACTGTAGAACTTCTTCAAATGAAGAGCATTGATAGGCTCTTTGAGTTGTTCCCCCTTTGTGGTAGAGAGATGGTAAGCGCCAGACCCAAATACTGTAGTGATAACATACAAACCAAGCTAGTTTGGTTCAAATTTTCCTTCCTGGGGTTCTCTCTTAGGATGAGATCACCCATTTGGAATTCCCTTGGTCTGACCTTCTTGTTGTAGCTTTTAGATATTCTCTTTTGTTATGCTTGAAGATGATCGAACACCACTTTCTGACATTCATCCACTAATTCTAGCTCTTGAAGCTGATATATTCTGATATCATCATCAGTAATAAGGCCTTTCAGAGAGACTCACAAGGTAGGAATCTCAACATCAATAGGAAACACTACATTTGTACCATAAACTAGAGAAAAGGGCGTGGCCCCTGTTGGTTTCTGTATACTGGTGCGGTAAGCTCATAAAGCCAGATTAATCTGGAGATGCCAGTCTCATCCAGATTTGTGTACTGTGCGGTGTAAAATCTTGAGAATAGTCTTACTTTAAGCTTCCACCTGTCCATTACCCTAGGGATAATAGATAAAAGACTAGTGTTGAATAATTCTAAACTTAGTGCATAATTATTTTAGATCCTTGTTCTTGAATTTCCCCTCATTGTGAGTGATTATTGATGAGGGTACACCATATCTGTAGATGATGTAGTTTAGTATAAACACGGCCACACACTTGCCATCAGCTACAATGAGGGGCACTACCTCAAACCACTTGGTAAAATAGTCTGTAGCAGTAATGATGAGTTTATGTCCCCTTGAAGGAGGCGGATGTATCCAACCCACCAATTCAAAGGCCCACTGCTAAAATGGCCAAAAGTTGATGAAAGGAACGAGCTCCTTGGCAGGAGCGTGAATCAGATTTCCATGAATCTGGCACTGTTTGCAAGATTTAGTAAATTGTGTAGCTTCTTTCTCCATATCTGGCCAATAGTAACCAGATCTAATAATTTTGTGAGCCAGTGTCAGGACGTTTGAGTGAGACCCATAGACACCTTCATGCACCTCTACTAACACATGCTTGGACTCATTAGGTTCTAAACACCTAAGGAGGGTACCGTCTAGACCTCACCTATATAATTCATTAGCTATGATGACAAACCGTGAAGCGTTGTAGATTAAATGACGTTTCTCATTTCGGGTGTAAGTGTCTGGAATGATTTGGTCACGAAGGTAGGATTAAAAAAGGTGGTAGTGGGATGATTCATGTCCAATGACTGAATAGATCATCCAAGATTTAGGGGAATTATAAGAAGGGTAGCATAACATCTCCACTAGAAATTCATGTCAGAAGTTATTTTCTGGCATTTGTAACATGGAAGCCAGAGTAGCCATGGCATTGGATACTTTATTATCTGCCCTTGGAATTTTTTGGAAAGTAATGTGTGCAAAGTATTTCTTCAGATCATCAACCATCTTTTAAAAGGCACCAGTTTTTCATCTTTTGTTTGGTAGATATCATTCACCTGATTGATAACCAACTGTGAATCTCCAAAGATCTTTAGCTCATCGACACGCCATTCAATAGTGATCTTTAATCCATTAATCAAGGCTTCATACTTAGTAGAATTATTTATGTAAGGAAAAAACATTTTGTAAGCCTTTGGTAATGAATACTACTGAGGTGTAATGAACAAGATTTTGGAACCTGACCCTTGTTGGGTGAATGATCCATCAAAGAACATGGTCTATGCCTGATGTGTGAGAAGCATGATGGACTCATCTAGAAACTCGATCCTTAATGGTTGATAGTCTACAATAGGTGCCTCAGCCAACTGATCTACAATTGCTTGCCCTTTGATAGCTTTTCTTTCCATATACTCAATGTCATATTCACTGACTATCATGACCCACTTAGCTAATCTACCCGTGAGGGCAACTTTGTTGAGTAAGTACTTTAATGGATCAATTTTTGCAATGAGCCATGTAGTGTGAGCAAGCATGTAATGCCATAATTTCTGGGAAGTGAACACTACCACCAAGCAAGCTTTCTCAATGACATAATAATTCATTTCATAGGAGACCAATGTTCTGCTGATGTAATAGATTGCTCTTTCTTTATTGTTTTGATCTTCTTGGGCCAATAGAGAACCTAGAGATGTTTCTATAGCTTAGATGTATAATATTAATGGCCTCCCATGAATAGGAGGCATTAATATAGGCAGATTAGCCAAAAATTATTTGATTTCTTGAAGACCTTGTTCACATTCTTTATTCCATTCATAGGTCACGCCTTTATGTAGAGTTTTAGTAAATGGTTGTGACTTGTCATCTAGTTGTGAGATGAAGTGTTAGATAGACTGAAGTTGACCTTGAAGACCTCTCATTTGATTGATATTGTGAGGTGGAGGCATTTCCATGATAGCTTGCACCTTTTAAGGATCCACCTCAATACCTTTTGCGGAGATGATATAACCAAGAAATTTTTTGGAAGTTACTCCAAATGCATATTTCTTAGGATTGAGACATAGTATGAACTTTTCCATATGATCTAGTATGGGGCCTAGATCAGTAAGATGTGCCTTCCTATCCATGCTTTTAGCAAGGGTTTCATCAACATAATCCTTCATTGTTTTGTGCATCATATCATGAAATATAGTAGTGACTGCTCTCTGATACGTGGCTCCAGCATTCTTGAGACCGAAAGGCATAACATTCTAGTAGAAAGTGTCACATGCACAAGTGAAAGCAGTATTTTCTTGGTCCTCTAGTGCAATTTTGATTTGGTTGTAGCCAGAGAAACTATCCATTAGGGAGTACATTTTGTACCCTACTGTCATATCCACAATCATATCAATGTTGGGTAGTGGGAAGTCATCTTTTGGACATGCTTTGTTTAAGTCCCTGAAGTCTATGCAGACTCTGATAGATTTGTCATGCTTCAACAATGGAACTATGTTGGAGATCCATTCTACATAGTCAATTGCTCTAATGAATCCAGCTTTTAGGAGTTTCTCTAATTCTGCCTTGAAAAGTAGAGCCACATGTGGATGCATTATTTTGAGTTTTTGCTTGACTAGTTTTACTCCAGGAGGTATTGACAGGTGATGCATGATAAGATCAGGATCTACACTAGGCATGTCAGAGTATGTCCATGCAAAGTTTATCTTTTTTTCTTTGAAGAAATCTGTGAATTCTTTGAGTTCTTCTGCAAACAATGATTTAGCCATATGAATAAGGTGCGGATGTTCTTTTGTACCCAAATTTACTAGCTGAGTCGGCTCAATTAGCACCAATGATCATTCCTGGAAATGAATCAGAAGCACATAAAGTATCTCATCCTCAGGCACCTCAAAGAGGTTTTCACCTTCGAATATGTCTATTCTTTTTACTTTTTTTTGGCTCTAACATTGCCACAATGTGGTTTTCACCGTCAGAGCGCTTATTTTTTTTCTTTTTGATTTTATGACTAAGATACTTGATATCACTTTTGGTCATGTTGACACTGTCCTCGCTAGTGGAGGACATTACAGGTTCAATAGTATGGAGATAACAAGCTAGAGCATAGTTGTTCTAGAATGTGAGGACTTCACTGGATGAGGAAGGGGAATTCCAGTCTATTATCTCAGGATGTTGGAGGGAGAGAGAAGTGATGGGTTCAAGTGCATTCATGGTATAATCATCAAAAGCGTGGAATAGTAAGTTGAGACCTAGAGAAATCTCATCCAAAGGTGTATTCAAATCCCTTTGACTCCTAGCGACATAGTAGAAGACACGTTAACATCTATGGGATTGGACTCATTAGACCTTACACTAGACCCTTCACCTATGTTGAGAAGGTTTTCAGATGTATGTGTAGTATCAACATTCCTATCAAAGGATCCTTCTGAAAGACTGTCAAACTCATATTCATGGGAATCTATGTCTGAACTCTGACTGGGATATTTGCACCATGAAGGTTTGAGATTTCTTGTGACACCAACATGTTCTTGTGCAAACTGCTCTTGAAACTGTGATGGTATGTATCATTCACCCTAAAAACCAGGGTCTTGTGACACTTTCCATTGTTTGTATGTCAGAGAAGTGAATGGAATAGTGCCATTGGAGTCACTTCCAGCCTTGGCTATACTGACATGTATTATGAAATCATCTATCTCAATAAAGAATGATGCTAGATCTAGAGGAATAGGATAAGGAAAGTAATCCTCATCAGAGCTATCCTCTGCGGTATCAACTGTAGCCGTGCCCTCGGGTTCTAGTTCTAGTCCAGGTTTAGATTTAGATACGAATTTGTTAATCCCTAGATGGAATGGGATCTTCTTGAAGCCTAAATCAGTTGTATCTTTCATCCTTCGACTTGTAGCTTTAATAGGTGAAACTAGCCCACTACCATTCATCCCTATTGGATCACTCCCTTTGTATCCAAAACGTTTCATGATTTTAAGACCTTCACTATTGGGGTCTAGTTTGAGAGCTGGGTGGTCTATTCAGATATGTCCTTTCCTTTGTAAAGCCAAGATTTAATAGCTCTTTCCTCATCTTCATCTTCTAATGGTGTTGAAGCCCATACAAATGCACCATCATAAACCTTTTCAGAAGTAGTAGAAGATTTATTGTTCTCAGGAGGTCTCTCGTAAGAATGAGGAGATGGAGGTAGAGCTGCTAATGATAGCACATGTTCTATTTGATACCCCCCATGCCTATGTCTTTGATTTTCAAAGTCTGTTCTATGTCTCTAAGCTTGGCATCATAAAATTCTATGGATTCTCTGTTAGCATGAACAAAACTATCAGCTGACTGTGTGAGCGTATTACAAGAATAGCCCACATTAGTAGGAATTGTCACTTCTATGCCATGGAAATGAAACTTGATGCACTGATGATACATAGAGGGAACCGCTTACATTTCATGGATCCACGGTCTTCCCAACAGGATGTTATAAGCAAGAGGGATCTCCAACACTTAACAAGTGACATCTCTTTCAATAGGTCCAACCCAAATAGGTAGCACAACTAAACCTTTAGAATTTCTTTCTTCTTCATCATAGGCTTTGATAGTAATTTTCTTGTGGGAATCTGTGCGATCTTCATCATAACCTAGCTGGGTGAGCAAGTGAGTAGAGAAAATGTTGATGCTAGCACCCTTATCAATAAGGATGTGAAAGACGATCTTTTGGCCAATCATGACCTCTATATGCAAAGGGGCGTTATGCGGGTGGCTGACCGAATGGTCATCTTCTTCTAAGAAAGATAGATAGTGTGGTGAAGTCAAGTGACCCACTATAGATTGAAACTGATCAATATTAATGTCTTTGGGGATGTTAGCCTCTGCGAGGGATTTATCCAAAATCTTCCTGTGAGCAGGCGAGATCTTCAATAGATCAAAGATGGTTATTTGAGTATTGGTTCTTTGCAACTGGTTGAGAATGCGATAATTAGCAGTAGGAGGTGGGGGGACCATTTTTCATGGTCTTATTGATAGGGCCAACAATAGCTTTATCCGCAGGTTGCTTCGGTGTGGATGTAGTAGCAGGAGGGTTAGGACCCTTGAGAGTGATATTAGCACGGGATCTGGTAACGACGTTTGTGCAATATTGGGACAATTTAGGTTCAGACGAGTGAGACCCAAGGCCTCTCAAGACAAACGGGGTCTTAGGCTTAGGAGCATCCCCTCTCCCCTTGATAGTAATCACATCACAATACTCAACTTCGACAAGTTTGATCATGTTGATGACATTGTCATTAGTGGTATGCGTGTAGTTAACCTTAGCATTACTATTCTTAGTGTTGGAAGACTCGCCTTTCTCGTGAGGAGGAAAGGGATCTTTAAATGCATGGTGATCTGAATTCTTATTATGATTATCCACAACAATATCATCATTATCAATCAAATCTTGGACCTGATGGTGCAACTAAAGAAAAGTAGAAGTCTTATGACCCTTGTTCTGGTGATAGTCATAGTATGCGTTTTCGTTCCACCAATGGGGTCACGGTTGTGGATCATATGGATGCTTGTCCAAAGGAGTGAGAACCTGGATTTGCACCAAAGTCTTATAAACTACATCAAACAGTTCTCCCAAGGAAGTGAATTCACGCTTGGGTCGAGGGGCCCAAGGTTTGTTGCTAGAGAATCTGGAAGGTGGCTGAGTGTTTGTTGCATCCTTTTCAGCAGTTTTGATCACTTGTATGCTAGAAGTAAGATTGAAAACTGATTTTGAAGGAGTCAAGGTCACATTATCAACCACTCCATCATTCACAATGTCCCTATTCTTGTTGACAAACTTCCCTTTTATCTTTATTGGAAGAGGAGAAACCTTGTTTTTTGTCTTTGTGCAAATTCAACTTAACCATAAACACCTCTATCCTCACAACTTTCTTAATCATGTTGTCAAAATTGAGGGGACCTTGAAGCTGTACTTGATACCCAAAATTAGGAGTGAGATTGTCCAAGAAGATGTCGAGTTTCTTAGATTTGGGTATTTTACAAGGATACTTAGTGCAAATCTGTCTCCATCTCTAGAGAAATGTAAGGAATGGCTCCCCTTGTCTCTGCTTGAGATTGCAAAGATCCCTGATGTTGACGAGATGATGTATGTTGTGAGAATAATGCTGGGTAAAGAGATTTGCGATCTCATCAAAAGTCTTAATGTCGATGGGTAGTCGAGAAAACCACTCCATGGCAGGTCCACCCAGACTTTGGGGAAAGAGATGCATTAAATAAGTTTGATCATGAATGAACTCCATAGATAGGGCCCCAAATTTTCTTAGATGATCCTGAGGATCGGTGGTACCCAGATATGTATCATACTTAGGGAGTTCCACACCCTTGGGAAAAGGTGGCATATGAAGACTCTTATCAAAAGGAAAAGGATAGATGCTCTCTATCGTGAATTGTTGTGCGGGTTTGTCCTTATCCTTTACAAGTTGGTTAATTTGGTTTTGCATATCTTGAATCATCTTTTGCAATTTGGCAGTTTCAGTCTCTTCCTATTTAGTCGTGAGTGTTTCCACTTTGAAATCTGGGGGTAACTTAACTCCTTGGTTTTCCAATTCTAGAAAATATTTCTCTTTATCTTTTGCAAGGAGAATTTCCATCATCTTGATGAGACCCTTATTAGATTTCACAGTATCTATGTCATTTTGAGTTATCGGATCATCATCATTACCGAGAATCTCATAAATGCTTGGGTTCTGATCTTGACTCTGGTCATGTGGAGGAGGGTGATGCTGATGTTGATTACCTTGTTGAACCTGATCATTTTGAGATTGGTCATGGGCCTCATTATATTGACCTTGTGGGAATTCAAAAGGGCCTCCCATGTTGCTGATGTGGGATTGTGCGGTGTGCACAAGTTCAGTGTGAGTGTGTGTATCGAGCTAAGAGTTCATGGCCAATGTAACTTTTGGTGGGTCAAAGGGGTCGATGGGTTTGGAAGTATCAATAGGTTCACATGGATCGATAGGATCAAAAGGATCAATAAGGTAGCAAGGATTGTCAAGAATATCGACCCAAGTAAGCGACCTTCCCAAGTTTTGTTGATCTAGAGGAAGTGAGTTTTGTTGATCTTGAAATAATAGTTCAGGTTGTCTTTGAAACAAGGGATTATAGCACTACTAGAACACCGGTTTTTGATTCGTACTGGGGTCTATACTAAATGGAGAGGAGGAACGTGAGGATCCCACTTGACTATCAGATTAAACAATAGGTTTGGAATGACCTCTTCCTTGATTACGCGATCTACCTTTACTTGTTACAGAACCACGAATGGGAAATATGTTGTCGCTTCTAGTCGTAATAGGCATAGATGAGGATGAAACAAGAGAGGACTTAGGATCCAACTCAGAACTCTGTCTCTAGAAATAGATAAAAGGAGATAAATGCTAGAACAACCAAGATGTGAAATGCACCTAGCATGAATCATCGAGAGTATTGCTAGAATAGTCGAGATGTGACTATCGCGTCGCAAGGTACAAAAGCACAGAAAGGTAGGATGGAGAACAAAGAGACAAAATGAGTTTGAGAAAGAATCGGTTAGTTTGCAACTTGAGACAATCAGTTTCAGACTACAGACAATAGGGAAACAGGCAATCAGATCTCAGACAAAAATCAGATCAGGCAAAAAAATCATCACTCAACAGGAAATAGCTCACTATTTTGGGACACCAGGGTATAGATTCATGCAAGAAAGTGCTGGTTCACTTGAGGAAATGCTTAACTACTCATGAGAAATTGAAATCTTGCATGAGGAAATGCTTAGTTTCTGGAATCTCGCGCGAGAAAACTCTAGGTTTTGACAGATTGACTCAATTTTTGAGATAAAAGTCAGATTTTGAGACACAGTTAGCACTATTCTTTGATAGAATTTCTAGATTTAGGACAATTTAATAACAATTTAGATCAGAAATCTTAGTTTGAATGTGACAAGAAATCGTTAACAAGCACAAAGTTTTGATCAAGCAATAGTGACGCAAAAAGTAGTCACAAACAGTTATACCAAGGACAAGGAAACTTGGAAGAATAATGGGAGTCTTTGTTTAATCATGATTGGACTATTTAAGACTCAAAACAAGCACTTAGTTATCCCTACAAAAAATGGTAAAGAAGACAAAATATGTGCCTCACTGGCTTATATGTATGCACGCACCTCACACAGCTGTGTCACCCCCTAGAGGGCGCCCGTGTTTTTGGTGTTTCCAAGGACTAAATAATATATGTTTGAAGGTTACCCTTAAAGTAGGGGCCAGCATCATATACCACTTCAAGCATCCAGGTGCATACCTATGTTGAGAATCTAGGGGAGAGATTCTTCCCCCTCCCTGCACAAAGATTATGTGTTCTTTCAGAGGTGATCTGGGTAGGCAACTAACTAAGAAATTTTTTAGTGGGCTTCCATTCACAATAACCTCTGGTGTCCCCGATACAAGGCTGGGGCCTTGCAGCCACACCAACACTTGAAAGTCATACACCTCCGTAAGCAGGGCTGGGAACGGCATCGCTCAGTACACCAGACAAGGCTTTCTCAAGATGATAGTCAGAATCATGAGAAAGAAGTTACCATGGCTTTGGAGTCTTTGGAATCTACAAAGAATAATTTATTATAGTGAGGTGGAATCACCGGCGATAAGTGTGTACTCACTTGGGTCATTCTCGGAGGTTCAACTTCTGGCAGGCCCTCTAAAGGTGACACAAAAATTGGCTCAGATTCGAGGGTTGGATTTTTTGATTCTCTCAAAGAGAGAAGAGCATACTTCTCTACCTCTTCACCTTACCCAAACATGAAAGACATATTCATCACCGAGCTAACTCTCCTCCAACCAATTCACAATCTTTTGGGTTTCTGATTCTCTCAAAGAGAGAAGAGCATAATCCCCTGACAAGTGAACGTGTTAAAGGTTTGTTACATTTCCTTTCTTCCCTAGGTCTCCATCATGTTAGCAAGGTCTGGGTCTTGAATTCATCCATGGGCATCACTTCCATGTAATGAAGAGACTATTCCCCTATTTTTCTATCAAGATTCCCAAGAAATTTTAACAAGGCCCTAATTATACTATGTGATGAAAGCAATAAACAAGCACAACATATTAAAATGATCTTCAACAACCATCCTGCAAGAAAACCGTTAGCAAGTTTATGTCTTTGTCAAGTGACCTGCAGCCCACTATTATTTTGTCAGAGAGATCAGAGAGATAAAAACAATAGCATGTGAAAATAATCAGGAAAACATAACAGTAATTGCAAAAACTGTGAAATTCTAGAGACTGTCACCAAGTCTCGTGCAAGGAAGTACAAGGCTTCACGTGAGGAAATGCAACAACTGGCGTGAGAAAGTGCTTTGTCGCACGAGATATTTCTAATGAAAGCACAACTTCACATGGTATGCTCAGAATTCTCGCACGGGATTTAGTACACATAAAAGTACGGACGTACGATAGAGTACAAATTCTTCGAGAGTGAGGTCAGAAATCAATTTTATTCCCATGGTGGGCACCAAAATGTATGTGTCTTAATGCTGACCTCTAAATCAGACACAACACAACTTAGTCATTGTTCAATCATTTAATCACGAAGATGAACATGAATTGCTCATTCCACAATATCGATCGAATCGACCTATTGCCTCCTATTTATTTGGGGTGTTTAATTACTCTCATAATGAGTGCCAACAACCATAAACATTGATAAAATGGAGGATTTGAAAGCTTTGAAAACTAAAATGAAATTTATTCTATATGAGAGATGCAATTGTAATCTAGCAATGAAGATGCAGATTTTAAGCTAAGAAACTTGAAAGAGATAACATAATTAAGCTACTTGATAAGTAAACAAACTAAATTGAGATAAAAAATGCCATTAAGCTAAATGGAATTACACTAAATATGCAATAAAAGCTTGGAAATATGAGATAATTGAGACAATAATTCACTATAGTTTTGGTACTCTAAAAATTGCCCTCCAAATGAAGGAAAGAAGGTCCATAATATAGAAAATCCTGAAGAGAGGATGAAGAGTTTCTTGGGGAGAAACGACTGACTCTTCATCTTCATGGAGGAAGGTGAGACAAAAAATGAAGGAATTATTTAATTAAATAAATGAATTATTGCCAAATGGGTGGCTTTTCACATTATTTGAATTATTAAATTCAAGTGAGGATAATCCATTCAAATAACCAAATAATATTTAATTCCCTTGATGTGTATTAGCTAAAGAGGGTAGAATTAATTTAATTTAAAAGAACTTAAGACTTCAGAATTAAATTAATTAATCATAGGGATTTTTAGCTAATAAATCTTGAAAATTTAGGAATTAAATATGGTGTAAGATTTATGCAAATTTAGGTTTTCTGCATTTGAGACTAGGTCAATTAAGACAATGAGGAAGGAGAATTTGCCTAGTAAAATAGAACTTCGATGATGAGAAAATGCACCAAAATTGATTATAATTGTAAGGTTCCAATTTTGGGGTGTTACAAGAATCAACCTTTTTCTGACCTATGGTCCAAATTTCAGGTTCTCGGGGTTTCCGGATGTTGGGCTTTGGAAAGAATTAATTCTCGCTTATGGGTCAGCTGTTTCAGTCTTCAGAGAAACAATTCTTAAATTATATTTAATATAGGTCCTCTTCTAGGGGTATAGGTCTAATTGGAATTTAATTCTTCAATGTAGGCCTCTCTAGAAGATTGTGCCCTAGATTCATATATAAGGAAGATTTCTCCTCTCATTTCTCTAATGATAAGAAAGAACCATGATCATCAACTAGCAAAGACTTAAGAAGTGAAATCTAAAGGTGAAGAAGTAAGATTTGAAGCAAGCCAAGTATTCATTGAAGCATTCATCTATTCTCAAGCATTCAAGCACTTCTCAAGAACTCAATTCATCAAGAAGATCCATTGGTAACCATTGAAGGATTCAAGCTCTATGGAGCCCTCTTATTGAAGATTTCTTCATCCACATTCCTCCAAGCCTATTCCTATTCCAAGATCCATTCAAGATTGGTGTTGAATATCTACAAGAAATTGATTTGAGACATCCTACATTCTACATTCTACATCCATTTGGTGCATATATACTTGTGGATCCACAGTTTTGAATCCTCCATAATGGTTTCCATACAAGCAAGGTGAATTGGTTCATTTACTTTGTTTTACTTATGCAATTTCAATTATACTTTGAGGTTAATTCCAAAATTGGGGTTTGACCAAGGCAAACCCCCAACAAAAAAATCCATTTTTCTTGTAGGTACAGGTTCAAAACAGTGAGTTAAAGTGCAGATTTGGATACCCTTTTCAGCAAACTATCAGGATCCAGAAACAGATTTTTTGTCAGAGATTTTAGAGGTCGATTCTTCCCTAGGTCAGAACCGGAAATTTTGGGTCAATAGTGACATTGACTTGAGGGTCAAAATAGGAATTGTGTTAGATCAGAAAAATATTTCTGGGTTTTTTCTGTCTCTGCATTTCTGTTCCAAATTCGGTTGCAGATTTTTTAGAAACTTAGTGCAGGCCCCTGAAACAACATTCTTCAGATCTATAACATTTTAAGGTCAGTATTTTCCTCCTATTCATTTCAATCTTTCTAAATCTATCACACATTCTTTTCTATAAATGGAATCTAAGGTCTTCCTCTTTTTTCTCATTTCCAATAGATTGATTCATTTCTGCACTGATCCCTCCTTTGGGGTTAATCAATTTGGATCCTTCCTTTGTGTATTTGAGGTTCAAAGGAACATCTTATCTTCCCCACACATTTCAATAAACATTCTAATTTCAACAACATCTATTTCATACTCTATATTTTCATACCTTACATTTTAGATGTTACACCACTTTAACTTACACAACATTTCTCTGCATCAGTTATGTCATCAATCTCCCCCTTTAGCGTTGATGGAAACAAAAAACAAAAACACATACATTTGTGTCCCAAAGCAATCGGACTAACCAACTAATCACATTCATAATCTTCAGGTTCAACTCCATCTTCAACTTCTCAGCTTCCAATCATTAGCCTTGTAGAGTCCAATTTGTATAGTATCTCTCCCTAAGATGTAAACTCCATTCATCTCACTGCATGTACCAAATACATGTACCAATGTGTTGATAGAACATCCTCCCCCTTTGAAAACAATGTCGAAGTTGCCATTCAACAACATCTTCTCTTTAATTTCCTATTCAACATATTTTTACAACTTAACTACTCCTACAATAGGAGTTGTCACTCATACATATATCCAAGTTAAGATACAACTATTAAGTTCTAGAATAGTTGGAAGCTTTGTTTTCCAGATTGGATTTGTTAGAACAAGTGACAACAACAATGTTTATCTAAAGGTTGATGAAGAAAATAAGTTACTACTTGCTGAAATCTTTGTTGATGATATAATATTTGGAGGTATTGATGACCAAAGTAGAATATTTGTTGAAAAAATGAGAAAGGAATTTGAAATGTCAATGATAGGAGAGATCAAATACTTCATTGTCTTGCAAGTTTCACAACTTGATGACAGCATCTACATCAATCAATCTAAATACATCAAAGAGATATTGAAGACCTTTGGACTTGAAGAATCAAAACCTGTTGGAACCCGAATGGTTACAAGTTTCAAAGTGTCTAAGGATGATGAATTTGATCAGACTATGTACCGATCTATGATTGGAAAGCTACAGTATGTTGTGCATAGTTGATCGGATATTGCACAAGCAGTTGGTTTGGTTGCAAGATTTTCAGAAAATCCTAAGGATACACAATTGACTACAGTAAAGAGAATATTTAGATATTTGAGAGGAACAATAGATTATAGACTTTGCTATGGTTACAAACGATATTTTTCACTAAGTGTTTATATTGATGCTGGTTGGGCTAGAAATGTGGATGACAGGAAAAGTACAAGTGGTGGAGCATTTTTCTTGTGTGAAAGAATTGTTGTCTGAAGAAGTAAGAAGCAAAACTATATTTCACAATCTACTGGTGAAGCTGAATATGTTGTTGTTGTTATCAATTGCACTTAGGTGGTATAGATTAAGCAACTACTTGAAGGTAAAAAATAAAAGGTGACAAAACCTATTATTATTATTCACTTTGATAATACTAGTACTATAAACATTTATAAGAATACAATGATGCACTCTAAGACTAAACGTATTGCTATAAAGTACCATTTTCTTAGAGAACAAGTTCAGGAGAAAGAAGTAAGGTTGTAATTCATTCCAACTGGGGAACAAATTGCTGATATCTTTACTAAGCATCTACCTAAGGATAGGTTTGAATACTTGAGAAGTAAGTTAGGGGTCACTCCCCTATCTGCACTCAACTAAGAAGATGTTGTACTTCATCAATCCTGGAAGTTTACTATTGTATCTTAACTTGGATATATGTATGAGTGATAACTCCTATTGTAGGAGTAGTTAAGTTGTAAAAATATGTTGAATAGGAAATCAGAGAGAAGATATTGTTGGCTGGCAACTTCGACATTGTTGTCAAAGGGCGAGAATGTTCTATCAAAATATTGGTACATGTATTTTGTACATGCAGTGAGTTGAATGGAGTTTACATCTTAGGGGGAGATACTATACAGATTGGACTCTACAAGAGTAATGATTGGAAGCTGAGAAGTTGAAGATGGAGTTGAACCTGAAGACTATGAATGTGATTGGTTGGTTAGTCTGATTGCTTTGGGACACAAATGTATGTGTTGTTTTTCTGTGTTGTCATCAACGCTAAAGGGGGATATTGATGACATAACTAATGCATAGAAATGATGTGTAAGGTAAAGTGGTTTAGAGCATGATTTGATAGTGAGATATGACGACTATGGTTGAGAAATGACCAATTATGGTATTTTCATTGATGTAAACTATTAATTGTATGTGTTGCTGATGCAAATGGAAATATGTTAAGGTGTTGTTCTACAGGAACGTTTGGAAACATGTCTAGATGCTACATGTAAAATATTAAGTTATGGTAATGACCGATGAGACAATTTTAGCGAAGTGAACCAGAGACAGTGGAATTTTTAAGTCAGCAATTAACAGAAATAAGATGATTCTATCACTATAGTTATGTGTGTGATTGTTTTATGTTCAGTTTTTCTCTGGAGGTTACCTGAAGCTGCTAGATGCTAACCCTTTAACCGCTATTCATTCGGAGAAAAGATACAAGATATTTCAAAGGATAAATAGTGACATTTGAAAAGTGTTAAGTTTCCAAACGGCTAATGGTTTGATCGATATCAGTGATTTAAATTTTTGTTATAGTAAAATGTTATTGGTCAAAATTCATTGGAGAATGTGCATAGACATCTGGGAATAATTGTTTAATGGAGATGAGCGTGTAGAGATAATATGAGCAAGCTGATTGGTCAAGAATGAAAATGTTTGATGAAATAATTTAATTCCTTGATTGAATCCAAGAATGGTCAGTATATTTCAAATTGGACATAGAGATATGTGATATGAAGCCAAGTGTATGGTCAGATTGAAAAGGTACTGCATTTTAGGGTTTTCTATGGCGGTGGAAACCTAAGAGAAACGTAAATCATATAAACTAAAAAGAAGGAGGTAAATGTGTTGGGTTGATCGTGTGTCAGTAAAGAAGGAAGAAGAGATAGAGGGTATGGTCCAACCAAGTGTTATAGAGGTATGTGAAGAATTATTTTTGAGCTACAGAGGATCTGATCAAGAAAAGGAGGCTTCTATTTCATAGATCATTCTTACTTGTTGTTTCCTGACAGCTACAATAGAGTGCTGGAAATCCTCAAGGGAGGTAGATCCTAACAAATATTATTGTATTGAAATCCTATATGGTGGCACTATAATAAGTGTTCAAAGTCCTCTCACAAGGTACAAGCTTGTTATGATCTTTAGGTAAATCCTCTCACAAGGTTAGATTTTTTCATGTATAGATAAATACCTTTAACAGGGTAAAGCCTTTCATAGGGCATACTTCAAAAGAGTACAAATTTGTGGGTGCCATCCCCACCATGTTTTTTCCCTAATTTGGGTTTCCACGATACCAAAAATCTTGTGTTTATGTGTTGGATGTTTTTGTGGTTTCACATTTACTTTTGATTTTTTATTTGTTTCTTTGGTGGATAAGTGAAAAGTATTTTAATGTTGAAATTAGTAGATTCCTGATTCACCCCTCCCCTCTTAGTAATCTCATCATAGTAGTGTTAATAGATTGACTTACCTTGAAGATTCTATCTCATTTTTGGTGCACATTGTTGATATTTTCCTCCAATTACTTTATCCTATCTACATAGTCATTTCTGAAGACCTTGATATCTATGGTCATCTACCTCAGAATAGATAACATCTTAGGGTTGTCCTCCTCATTCCTCTCAAGACCATCCCCTCTTTCCACTTTTTCTAATCTACTTTTAAAATATTGCATCTTCTCATGAATAATTTTGAATTGAGAGAGGAACCAATCAGAGAGCCTAGCCTAACTTAGAGCTCCATCCTTGACCATAGAAATAATATCCTTGACCCAATCCCCAGTCTTCTCCAAAGCATCATCCTCCTCATGAAATGATCCTCTTCAACCCGTTCTTCAAACAACACATCATCCCCTTGAACATGTTGCAAAGGGGAATTAACTTTAAATTTAATTTCCTTCGGCTTTTTTTATTCCTCTTCCATCCTAACATCACATGACTCCTCTTTTAGGAGTATAAATTTTCCATTCCCCTTGGTATCACATTTATCCTTATGACCACCTCTACTATTATGAAAGGGGTTTCTCCTTTTCTTTGTCAAATAAACTCTTCTTGCAAGAAGGAAACATTGGACCATTAATGTCAAGGTTTATTTTTGGAAGGTCTCTTGGGAAATCATCTTCATCATCCACAAAAGCTATTTCATTTTCACCTATGGTAGTTTTATCCTCAACATTTGTTGGCATATGTATGTAATGAACCCAAATTGGCTTATATCGGTTGTGTCTAGGTTTCACCTTTTTAGGGTTGTATGAGAGAGCTACAACTTTAGAATGTTCCATAATCAACAAAATTAGGTCATCATGAAGGACAAGGAGTTTAGGATTTTTAAAATGGTCCTCAAACCCAAATTCAAGGGGGCAACAAGTAGAAAGGAAAAGGGACCAGTTGTTTATCGTGAAAGTGATTCGATAAAATGAAATAATGGCTAAACAAATAGGTAAAATGCTCATCCAAGGTAAAGTATCTCATAATTACCTCAACAATCATTGCCCAACATGGGTTGGTAGAGTTGTATTCATAGCTCCTCGCAATGGTTCTAACCAACTTGTCATGCTCCCCTTCTCAAAAAATCCTATTCAAAGTAGAAACTAAGGTCTTATGATCCCTAGAAATTTTCTTTCCTTTTGTAGAAAGGCCCATAATTTGGGTAATTAAGTCCTCAGTAAATACCAAATGCATGTTGAAAATGTAGATTGTCCTACCATGACAACCAATGACAAAATCCTCAGTAACCTGAGGGTTAGTGCCATGAAGTTTCTCTAAGTATTGAGTAACTCCATCCTCCTTCCTGGATTATTCCAAGCCTCAATATCATTCCTCCACCTGTCACATGTAGAAGGCTCTACAACTCCTCTCTCCCCCCATCTTAATTGCAAAAGAGAGGAATCCAATGAAAGGAGAAAGAAGACAACATAAAATATCCAAATGCGATAATGTATACACTAGAGGATCCCAAATGAGAAGAAAATGTAACCTACAATTTCTGAGAGCATACTACTAAAATGACTACAAGTCATTATGAATGAGTAATAAGGCACAAAATTACCTTTTAATATTTTCATCATTAATGATGCTTCAAACATCAAGCGAAAGAGAATCTTTCAACCCCCACATAAGATAATGACTAGATGTAACACTTTGGTTAGCAAAAAAGTATGTCAACACATTCCCTTCCCTTAGGACGTGGAAACTATGGAACTCTTAAAAAGAGTGAATTATAGAATGGAAATCAGACATAATACCTTGAATTGTCCATCTTAAATTATTAATTCCTTTGAGGCAATTAATAACATTCAACAAATCCCCTCTAATCCAAACTCTTTTACACCACTGAGAGATGATTGAAAGTTGATATAGATATACTTTAGAGTAAATCACATAGAAGACTGGAGATGGTTGAAAGCTGATTGAAAGTTTTGTTTTTCATTAGGAACCTTTCAAATATCTAAAATTTGGGTGAGAATACTTTGAGGTAGCAAAATATAATTGGAGAGGATATTCTTTTACTTGTGAATGGATAGTTCATCAACCACTAATTTAATGCTTGAAGTATTTTGGTCCTTTTATATTCTTTTAGTTTATTTATGCTTTTTATATTTTCTTTGAGTTGCTTTTGGGTTTTATTTGACTAGATTTTGTTTTAAATGTACATTAGTTTCTTGTTGATTATATTCTATCCTTGGTTTTCTCCCTTGTTAATAAATAGTATATTTAGGTCCTATTTGATATATTTTCAAATTTGAAGTATTGTTTTTTATATTGAACAAAAACAAAAATAAGGGTGTTGACCTTTTACAAAACAATTGCCCAAGGGTGTACAGATAAAACACACTAATAGTAGGAAAACATCAAGAGAAGCCTAGACTAAATAGATTGAGAATAAAACAAGGGCTATGGGTGAGATGCCTATAACCATAAAAGTTATCACTAGTGTACCTAATACTGCCAAAAAACTAGAGAAAAACTAAGCATCTAATCCAGAAAACAAGACATGTCACAGACATGGCAGAGGAATCTATAAATAAACAAGCCATTAAAGGCTGAAATAGAGAATAGAAAGGCAAAAAACCTTATTGGGGTGAAGGGACAATGTTCCAATAGACCTTCGGCGAAACCTTGATATTGCAGCCTAACTACTACAAAACTTGAGACTAGTCATTAGTGAGGAATTTGAAAAATTCCTTGCGGTTGCCCTCATCTTGCTCATCTTCTCCCAAAATCTTATGTTGCATCAATCAAATGGATGTTGTCAAGTTGTGCATGAATCAAAGGCTAAACTTGGAGATTCTCCCCAACTTTCTTTCCACCTCACTGACTTTGTTCCTCAGGCTCCTTATCTCATCCTGCATACCAAGAAGCTCAGTGGTTGAGGCCATGACCATCATAATTGGTTCAATTGTAATAGTCTTTATGCCTATATCAATGCCAGAAGGCCCATGCTTCTCTTTGATGGACATGTGAGTTGCATTATTTGAAGTATATTTGTCAAAATCATTGTTGGTATCTTTTTTTAGCTCCCCATCTTTACAATTCTTCTTTTCCTCACTATCCTTATCCACTACCTAATTACTCTGCTCTATGTCTTCCTTAGACTCATAATCAACCAAAAGATTCTTCCCCTTCTTTGAAAATATAGTAGCCAAATGGTTCAACCTCCTAGGAGTATTATGTTCCTCCCCCATCTCCTCCTTGTCCTCAGTATTCACCTCTACACTGTAAATTTGGCCTTTTTTGTTGGAGGGGAGGGGTTCTTAATTTTTCTCTTAGAAGCAATGAGCAAGGAGTCTCTTCCCTTAGGTCTAGATTCCTGGGTTGCGGTATCATAATTAAGTATTTCAAGGGTGCCTAGGTGAGAAATAATTTTTCTAACCCCCAACCTTTTGATCCCTTTCTTCTTTCTTTGACTAGGCAGGTCGGTGATATTGGCTTACAGGGGGATTGAGAGATTAGGGTTTTATAAACAATAATAGGCCTGAGGGGTAAAGGGCCACATGGAAATTGTACAGTCTGAAAATGAGTCCCTAATGCAAGTAGACAAGTTTTTTCCCTTGACGGATAGAGTCTCTAGCTTTAAACACAAAGCTCTGTATGGAATTTAACAAGAAGACAGGAAGGAAATGGTATCATGGTTGATAAAGTGGCTCAAAAGAGGCAAGTGATAAAAATAATAAATTGGGAAACAAAATTCCAGAGTAAAGTACCTCATGACCATGTACTTGACTTTTCCCCAGGGAGAAGGTAGTTTCTCCCTCTCATACCCTCCTCGCTTTTTCACCAAAGCCTCATTCCCCTTAAAGAATCTATTAAGACTGTCATTATCCACAATACAACTAGTCTTTTTCCATTTTAGCCTTTCGTCAAAAACCATGTGGCCTTTGTGATAGCTTCCTCATTGATTTTAAAAGAGATGCCACCAACCGAGACCTTCCTATTATCCCAGGAGCTAACAAACATAAATGACAAGATTTCATCAAATCCATTGATGGTTTCAATAAAGTCTACAACCTCACCCTCTTTGTAAATATGCCAAACAGTAGGGTCATTTTTAAATTCATCTAGTTTCCTTGGCTCTATGTGGTTGCGATCCCCCATAGCAGTAACAGAAAAAGTTGTTCTGAAATGAGAATTGCAGGGCTTGATACGGTAATGACAAGTTGCCATTAGCACAGAGCACTTTAAAGGAAGGAGATATATTTGTATATCTAGTTGGGTGAAATCAATCATCCATCCTCCCAAAAAAATAGACCCATGCAAAGTATAGCTTCTCGTAGGCAAAAGTCTAATCAATACAATGTAAATATTGTACTTTTCATTATGCCACAAATAACGATAAATACAAATGTCACCACGCATATTAATTGTGGCATGCCATCTTATGATATCAAGGTACCCCAAGAGATTAGTGTAATTAAAATAATTATGGGAGGCACCTCAGCCAACAATTATACCATAACCAATAAAAGAGACCCTTTTGGGGCGTGTCTTTCAAGGGTGCACGATCATTGGCCACATCATCACTCTCATTCAAATTCAAAAAGCTTCATTCCAATTCAAAGTATTGTTAATTGTAGGTTGTATTTTTAGTTTTCTTATTGGTGAAATGAAGGATATTAATAATCAACATAATTATTTGCAAGGTAAATGTATTCATGGTTAGGATATGTTGGATGAGTTTTAAGACATAAAATATCATTTTGGGATCTTACAAAATTTATATTTTAATGTGATTTATGGATTTGTTGGAATGGTGTTATTATAGTTTAGGTGTTTGGTGAAACATTTAAAAAAAATTCTATCTATTTACCATAATAATTCCCAACATAGAATTTATATTAAAGACAATAGTAGATGGAGCGAGCAGGGATTCACAGTTGGGTGGCAGATCAGAGACATGATATTTGGTAGGAACAGGAGCAGAGGAATGAAAATATTGGATCGGATATGCGGCACAAACATGGGCGAACAAAGAAATGGGGAGATGAAATGGATCGGGAGGATCCCATACAGGTTTTCAAAAGCAGAGTCACTAAGGGCCCGTTTGGTGCCAAGCATTAACCTGGAATAAGCATTAGTTAATGCTAGAATAATTTAATTCTCTGTTTGTGGCATTTTTTGAATTCTCGAATTAGAAAACTAATCCCCATTTTGAGGCCAATGCTTGCATTAGTTATTTCTAAAAAAAAGTTGTAATTCATTTCTTATTCGAGAATAAGCTATTTATGGATTCAAATTTTTTTTTTTCATTAATTTTTTTTTTCAATTTTTTTTTAATCTTTTTTTTAAAAATGTGGGTATGTATATATATACACATGTGTGTATATATATGTGTGTATATACACATATGTGTATATACATGTGTGTATATACATATGTGTGTATATACATGTGTGTATATACATATGTGTGTATATACACACATGTGTATATACATATATGTATACATGTGTATATATATACATGTGTGTATACATGTGTGTGTATATACACACAATACATGTGTGTACATATACATGTGTGTATATACACACATGTATATGTGTGTATATGTGTATGTGTATATATGTGTGTATATGTGTACACAAGTTAAAAATACATATTATTCAAATTAAATAAAAATAAAAAATAATCCTTATTCCAATTCTAAATATGGGATCCAAATGCAGAATAGCTTATTCCAGCTTTCATTTTTAGAATTAATTAATCTGAGAATAGGCCCTTATTCTGAAATAGGCCTATTTTGGATAAGTTAATGCCATGCACCAAATGGGCCCTAACAGATGGAAAGGATATGGGAATCAGACAACAGACTTAACAAACATACCACAATGGGTTTTTGAATCAGGAAGATAGATCGACAAAGTTTGGCACAACCAAATAGGGCATCGCAGGAAGCGATCATCATGGAGAAATGGGATCGAAAGAAACCCTAATCGTTTGTACCCGCAAACAAACCAACATGGAAAAGGGAAAAATCTTAGGTGCAATCACAAAAAATATGGGCAATACGAGAAAAGAGCGGACTCTTCCAATAATTGGCGGGAAAAAAATACAAAGGTGTCAAATCGACAAGTAAGAAAGAATAGTCCTTTGACACCGGGGATGGATTCTAAGATCCCGAGGGTAAATTTGGGCATGCCAGAAGTTCTAGATCGATTTCCGATCAATCTTAGGCAAGATCGCATAAAGAACTCAATAGACAAATTCTACGCAATGGGAATTATATTGAAATGGATGGGGGAACCATTGAATCATGCAAGCTAAAGGATTGGCTGAGCACGAAATGGGGTAAGGATTTCATTTTTCATAAAATACCAAATGATTTCTTTGTGACTAATTTTCCCTTAGAGTCTAGAAGAGATGAGATATTACGCCAAGGCTCCTTTATTTTGGAAGGTCAAACCCTACTTTTGGATAGATGGGTTCTGAATTTCAACCCTTGGAAATTTGAATTCACTAAGAAGGCAATGTGGATTAGGTTATATGAACTTCCTACTGAGTATTGGGATAAATAAGTACTTAAGGAAATTGCCAAAGGATTGGGAGAAGTCTAGGAAATCGATGGTGATATAGCAGATGAAAAATGGGGGAATTTTTCCATATTCTGCATTAAAATTTCTCCCTTTGATCAAGTCTTGGGAGCAATCAAGATACAATAGGAGTGGGGATCGTGGATACATAGGTTGTCCCAAGAAAAAATTTCAAATCCTCAAGCTGATGCACTGGAATCTGCAGAAGAAAATATGGATACAAAACCAAATCTGGCACAAGAAGAAACAAAAAGGCAGGTGTCAAAGAGATGGAGACCCTGATCAGGGAAGACCTGGTAAATCCTCATATAAAAGAAAGAAGTAAGCCCCCTTGACCAGAACAAGTATAATAAGAGCTTCAGCTAGTTAGATATGTCTCATCTATGGATTGGGACTCTAATAAGGAGAAGGTTTGGACATACATACAATTTGACGAAGGACATACACCAAAAAATCAGTCCACCCTGGTGAATTCCCCTCATGTAGATACATCCCTAGAACCAATCCTCCATGAGGTGGACTCCAAAGGGGAAGATATGCTACAGGAAGTAGACACAAGTATTTCAAAATCAGAGGAGGAGGAATCAGATAGTGAGAATAGGATCCCTTTGGTAGATTTGGGCATTGAACAAACTCATTCAAGTCGCAACACCCCAACCTATACTTCCCCAAAGAAGAGAGGACGTAGATCGATTGCTGATAAAATGGTAATGACCACCAATCCTAAGGGTCAAAGAAAACCAAGAAATGGGAAGGAGTATGTCCTTCCCAAGGGAAAATGAAGATCATTATATGGAATGCTAGGGGCATGAATGCCCCTAGAAAATGGTACATTTTAAAGTGCCAGTTTGATCAAAGTAGAGCAGATATTATATTGATTCAAGAGACAAAGTGGGGGAGGAGTGAAGTTGAAAGATGAATGAGGGGGTGGAGAAAATGGGAAGGATTGCTGGTGGAGGCTAATGAGGCATTTGGTGGCTTGGGTGTCCTTTGGAACCCTGTTTCATGTGGTTTCTCCCTAATCAACCATTGCTAGAACTGGATGACGGTCATATGTAGGATTTTAAGCTCAAACAAAGATTCTCATCTGATGAATGTGTATGGTCTGATATCCACAATAGGAAATAGGACTATATGGGGTGAGCTAAAAACGTGGCTTGATCAGAATAAGGACCTTTCCACCATTATTGGTGGAGATTTTAATACCACATTAGATAATTCTGAGAAGCATGGAGGACTTCAAGGGTTGTCCAAAATCCACATAGATTTTCATAATTGGGTCCATAGAAGAAACTTGAGGGAAGTGATGACAAGGAATGGGAAATACACATGGACAAATAGGGGAAAAGGATTTACCAATATTGCAAAAAATATTTATCTCTTTTTCATCAATGATGGATGGTATGAAGACTCAGAATCCTTTAAATCTTGCATATTTCCCTACATAGGATCTGACCACTTCCCAGCTCAATTGACACTTTACCAAGATCAGTGTGTAGGGGGCACCCCATTTTGTTTTGAAAATATGTGGTTCAAAGATAAAATCCTATTAGGCTTGGTCAAAAAAGGGTGGGGAAGTGAGGTAGAAAGCTAAACCAAGAATGGTACAACTCAAAATGAAGATAAAACACATTAAGGACTGCCTAAAGGAATGGAATTAGAATAGTTTCAAAAAGATCTTTAAAGAGAAATAATGCGTAGAGGAAGAATTAATCACCCTAAATGAGAAATTTATAGCACAAGGGATGGGTGAGGGTGAATTCACAAAGGAAAAGGAACTTAAAGAGGAGTTGGTTGAGTTAATGAAGAGGGAAGAAATATTCTAGAAGCAAAAATACAGGGAAGAATGGCTTAAGGAAGGAGACAAAAATACAAAATATTTCCATAAGACCACTTAAGAAAACATGAGAAAAAATCAGATAAATGAGATTACTAAGGAAGATGGCACCACAGTGGCAACAACAGAGGAAGTCAATCAAACGATAATCAATCATTTTCAGGAGATTTTCAACACGACTGTTCATGAGAACGAAGAAGATAGGAATGAGTTTCTTAGTCACATACCCTCATTGATTAATGAAAAAGGACAACTAGGGGTTAATCAAACCTATCAACTATGAGGAGACCAGGAAAGTTGTCTTCCAACTAGGTGCAAGCAAGGCCCCTAGACCTGATGGTCTTCCTAAAAAATTCTTCTAGGTATTTTGGGATATAGTGGGCAAGGATCTACTTGACACAGTGGAAGAATGCAGAAGGAAAAAAGTCATGTGAGATCTTTCAACCATACATTCCTCACTCTGGTCCCTACAAAAAAGGTGGTGCAATCCATGGTTGATTATAGACCCATCACATTATGCAATAATGTATATAAATTTATTACCAAAATAATCTCTAACAAACTAAAGAAAATTCTACATAAGATTATTTCTGAAGAGAAAAGAAGCTTCTCCCTGGGAAGATCAATAGTGGAAGGAATTATTATTGCACATGAAATGATTCACTCAGCCAAAAAAACAAGGACCCCAAGCATGATCATAAAATTAGACATATTAAAGGCCTATGAAATGGTCGATAGGCAGTTTGTGTTGGCTATACTAAGAAAAATTGGCTTTTGTGAAGAATGGGTGAATTGGATTGGTTGTTGCATTGAGATTCCCTAGTATTCGATTATGATCAATGGAGTAGTGCAAGAATACTTCCCCTCCTCTAGAGGGATCAAGAAAGGGTGTCTGTTATCCCCCTTTTTGTTCATAATCTTGACTGAGGCATTGGGTAGAACCATTTTACGGCAAAGGGAGGTGGGATGTTGGATTGGCATGGAAGTCTGTCCTGGTGTAAATAATCCTACACACTAGAAATTGGCAGATGATACCATTCTCTTTGGGTAAGCTAGTAGAGTCGAGGCAAGGGCTATAAAAAATACACTGGATAGCTATGCGAGAGCCTCCAAACAGTGCATCAATTGGAAGAAATCATAAGTTTTCTTCCTAAATGTTCAACCTAGTCTCCAAATTAATCTAGCTAGAATCTTGGACTTAAAGGTTTCAGCCTTCCCTAGTAGGTTCCTAGGCATGCCATTATTTGGAGGAGTCAACAAGGGAAGCTACTGGAACAACCTCATCAATAATTGTAAAAGGAAGCTAGATCTATGGCAAGGGAAGTGGCTTTCTTCTGCGGGTAGGATTCTCTTAATTAAAATTGTTCTATCAGCTATCCCCATTTATTCTATGTCTTGTATGAAACTCCCCAAGGTAGTAGAAGAGGGGATTTGCCAAATAATGAGACGTTTCATGTGGAATAAGTTGGAAGACCAACATAAAATCTCGTTGATTGCATGGGACAAAATTTGTAAACCCCTCAATGCCAAAGGGGCTGGAATCATAAAATTACATAACAAGCATCTGGCCATGGGAGCCAAGCTTGTATGGAGCATCTACAAGGACGAAAATAGAAAATGGGTGTAGATTATTCACAAAAAATACCTGGACTCTAATGATCCGATTCAAATTCTGAACATCATGGACCCCCTGTTGGGTCAGCCATTTGGAATTTTATTACGCAATGTAGAAAAGTGATAACTAGATACATTGCTTGGGAAGTGAATAATGGGAGTCTAGCCCAATTTTGGGAAGACTCTTGGGATAGCTTTCTGACCCTCCACACTTTGGAAAATATGGATATGATCATAAATGAAACTATCAGGAGATGGGGAAAAAGGTTGCAGACTATGGAAGCATGCAAGAAATCAATGGAGTCCATCTCTAGAAATGGATCTCCCTCAAAGAAATTCAAGCCCCAGATGAGAAGGAAGAAATCAAGGAAATTTTTAAAACTCGCAACGTCTTATGTGAAGAAAAACTGGATATTATTAAATGGTGCACCTCTCAGGATCGGGAATATAAAGTGAAAATAGGATATAAATCTCTGGAGTTGACAAACCCCAATCCACAGTGGCCCACAGATATGCTCTGGGGAAAATATTGCTTGCTGAGAGTAGGGGCTTTTGCCTGGCTCACAATTCAGGGGTTGATTCTCACACAGGATGTTCTTAACAAAATAGGGATTATGGGGCTAGGTAGATGCTCATTATGTAAGCAACAAGGTGAGTGTGCTAATCATGTACTCCTATGATGCCCTTATGCCCAATATGTTAAGAACACCTTCCTAAAGAAACTAAGTTGGTACTCATTGATGTCACAATCATTGGAAGAATGGTTATGTATGTGGTCATCCAAATTATGGACTAGTGTGTTTGCTAGTGTATGGAAAGTCACCCCATCTTTGATCATATGGGAACTTTGGAAAGAGCGGAACAAACAGGTATTCAGAGACGAGTCAATGCCCAGAGAACAACTAATAAAGAAGATAGAAACCTCAATCTCAGAACTGGTTAATATAGCGATAGTCACCTCAAGAGGGAACTCTTTAACATTGTGGGATGATAGTATAATGAAAAAGTTTCAGGACCTTACCATTCCCAAGCTCGGTGGGGATTTAACTACAGAAGATAAGCTAAAAGCTCGTAGGGACACCCAATGGACAATTCCTGAGAAAGGATGGGTGAAAGTAAATTTTGATGGTGCTACACGTGGTAACCCAGGACCTAGTAGTAGAGGGATCATAATAGAAAATGACCAGTGTGAGATCCTGTCAAATACAAGGAGCACATTGGTCTGAGCACCAAAAATTGAGCATAATTCAATGCTACATCCCAAGGACTCAAGATAGCCTTGCAAATGGGTCACCGAAAAGTTCATCTCGAAGGAGGCTCCATGGTAGTTGTGAATGCAATCTGAATGAAAGTGGCCCAATATTGGAAGCTCCAAAAATGGGTCTATCAAATCAGGGGCATGATAGAGAAATTGGTGGACTTTAGGATTGATCACATAAATAGGGAAGGGAATAGTGCTACAGATGGATTAGCTAAGAAAGCTACGATGGAGGAAGGTTTAGGTAGGACCCAATTTCCAGAGCAATAGTGAAGCAAGGTGTGATTAGTTCATGAATTATGGGAGTAGATAGAAAAGTTTCAATATGTTAAACGAATGACTCATCATACAGGTGCTACAATGATGAATGTTCGTAGAAGGTGAGTATGCCAAGGTAAAACGCTTGTAGTGAGAAGTGGAGGAAAATTAGATAGCCAACAACCCCAACTATCATTTTATCTGGATTCATATCAGCTCAAAACTAAAGAAAATTTTGAATATGCATAGAAGATAATAATTATGTTTAGGCAAATAGGATTAGTTCTCTTCAACATTAGTAACGTCATCAATTAGGGGCATTGGTTTGTTTTATCAACCATGGTAGGATCGGTGTGATGGTCATTTCCTAGATGAAATGATGTATTTGTATCTAAACATTACACAATAATCGAAAAGGAGCTAGCCCTATCCAGCTATTTAATTATAAAAAAAAAATTCCCAACCTATAAGTAGACTTTAACAGTTTGTGACTTGAACAAATATAGAAATATTTTTTTTTTAAAAAAGGATAATTGTGTTGCAGATGGATTAAGGTTTAGGTAGGACCCAATTCCCAGAGCAATAGTAAAGCAAGATGTGATCAGTCTGCGAATTATGGGAGTAGATAACAAAGTTTCAATATGTTAAATGAATGACTCATCATACAGGTGCTACAGTGATGAATGTGTGTTGAAGGCGGGGACACCAAGGTAAAATGTTTGTAGTGGGAAGTGGAGGAAAATATACATGGAAGGGAATAGTGTTGTGGATGGATTAGCTAAGCAAGCTGCGATGGAGGAAGGTTTAGGTACGACCCAATTCCTAGAGCAATAGTGAAGAAAGGTGTGATCAGTCCGCAAATTATGGGATTAGATAGAAAAGTTTCAATATGTTAAATGAATGGCTCATCATACAGGTGCTACAGTGATGAATGTGTGTTGAAGGCAAGGACACCAAGGTAAAAAGTTTGTAGTGGGAAGTGGAGGAAAGTTAGATAGCCAACAACCTCGATAGTCATTTTCTATGGATTCATAGCGGCTCAAAACTAAAGAAAAAGTTGAATATGTATATAAGTTAATAATTATGTTTAGGCAAATATGATTGGTTCTCTTCAACATTGGCAGCGTCATCAATTAGGGACATTGGTTTGTTTTATCAACCACGAAAGGATCAGTGTGATGGCCATTTCCTGGCTGAAATGATGTATTTTTATATAAACATTACACAATAATCGAAAGGGAGCTGGCCCTATCTAGCTATTTAATTATAAATAAAAAAATTCCCAACCTAGAAGTAGACTTTAACGATTTGTGACTTGAACAAATATAGAAATATTATTTTAAAACAAAAATGATAGTTGTAAATAAAAATTCTTTGGGTGATTTGTGTATTTATATCAATGTTATGAATGAATGATTGTTAATAAAGTTATGTCTAGGTTTGGAACAAAAGTATCTCCATTAGAATTATAGATATCTAGTCAATAACAACGAAATGTTCAAGTAGCTGGTGACATGTTTGCATGAATAAATGGTTATATATGTTAGACATTTAATCACTTAATGGTAAATATGTACTTATAGTTTGATGCTTGAATTTTGATAAGTTCAAAAAATATAGAAAAGGAATATAACTCATATGCACACACTATGATTTTAATGATATTGAGTATTATCTTATGATTGATTTATGTGTTTTTTAGTTATGAATTTATCCCTTTGTATCTTATGGCAATGCTTACTATATTTTGGGATCAAAAATAGTTCTTTTATTTTGAAATCCTCAACAATATTTTCTAGTAGAGTTTTCATTTACTAGTGCTGACAAGACACCCTAGTTTTCTTGAGAAAATCAATGGTTCATTTTTTTTTAATCCTTAGTAACTTTAAGCTCCATTGATTTTGGTTTGTTGTATGTGGCCCTTCTAGTCTTTTTAAATACAATCATTGTATTTGTCATTATTGCCAATATATGTGTATGTGTGTTTCTATTATTCATGTGTAGACCCATGTATATGTATTTCTACTATTCATGTGTAGACCCATGTATATGTTTAGTCCTTGCATTGTTGATGTTAAGTCTTGTTTTGGTTTTTCTTTACCCCTCCAAGGTAAATTTACCTATTCATAGTGTAGAATTTTTATTTGATTTTGTAAGTTTTATTTTTCATTTTCATGGTGAGCTTATTTGTTTTAGTATGAATATGATTGAACCTTTTGTTTAATCTTTTGCATTTTTAGATTGAATTTCTATAATATTGTTTTTTATTAAGGTAAATACAGGTTTTGACTGGAACCTGAAACCATTTACAGCTTAGAACAAAAGATAAATAGCAACAACCCTTACAAACATCAAAAGCCTGCTATATAATGAGAAGCAGGACCCTAGCTAACCCTAGCAAAACCAAAAAGAGACACAAAAAGCAGCCAAAAAATAGTAACCAACACAACTTTCGGGCTAACTACCAACATGAAACAGAAAGAGAAACTACTTAATACTTTCAAAGGTTTTCTCAGCCTCTTTCTGCATATCTTCCATCATATCAATGAAGTCTTTAAGGGCTTTCAACTCCTTAGGTATCTCTGGAATTTTCCTTTTGATGTCGCTTCTAGTTCTGGTTCCCGGGCCCGAACTCCCAGCTTTGTCTTCCATAGTGATAGTTGTATTCTCTAGCATGTTGCTCTCCAAAAAGGCATACAAAGCCTTAAGATTAAGCATGGATACTATAAGCCCCTCATTGCTATGCTTTAGAATGATGCTTATCATATGCCCATTATGGCTGATTTTTTCTTTCATATCTTTCAGCTTCTCCTCCACCAGAGCAATAATTTTGGTCGTTATCTCTTCATTCAAGTTATTATTATTGACTTTCATCAAAAGATCCTTTTCCAACTTTTCCAGCTTAGTTTTAAAGGGCTCCATGACTTCTTCCATCTCCTTCAAGTGATCATGTCCTTGTTGATCCACTTCTCCATATTAGCGCCATGATCCTCATTACTCTTAGGGATTTTGTCATCAATGTCAAACCCGACATTAGTTTGATAGGAAAAATCCTTTCTCTATTTTTTCTTATTTCTATCACCATCCCTAAGATTAGGCTACTCATTCAACTCCTCCTTGTCTTTACCCTCATTATCTTCTTTTTCTTCCTCTTGATTTTCTTCTTCATTTTCCCTATTCTCATCTTACTCATTCACACGAATCTCCTCCTCATTCACATAGGCATCCTCCTCATTCGCAGAATCATCCATCTCGTTCACAGGATCCTCCTTATTGTTCCCAGGTTCATCCTCCTCATTCACATACTCATCCTCCATTATCTCATCCTGCATGTTCTCTTCTTCATTTCCCTGAGGGGCTAGGGTTTGGTCTTCAGAATCCTCTTCTTTGTTCAGATTTTCCTTAATCTTACTCCTTTCCCTCTTCTTCAAGTCCACCTTTTTTCTTTCCAGCTTGATTTTCTTGACAATCCCTTTAACCCTTTTAGGAATTGGTTCCGGGATGTGATTCATGGCATAGTCTGCAATAAGCGTGATAAACCCTTCATGCAACACTGGATTGCTAGCCTTTTTCCCGTGCTCCATAATGTTGTTGTTCAGAGAACTAAGCAGATAGAAAGAAAACAATACTTTCTTGTTATGTCTAAAATGGTTAACATAAACAAACTGAAGATTGTATATTTTTTAGTAACACCCATCTAGAGTAAAATACTCTATCATGACTATTAGAATATCATCCCAATGACTCTTAATCTTCTTTATATCCACATAATCTCCAGACCCTTTTCTTAGGAGAGCTTCTTCATCTTTAGATTTAGGGAAAATATTGAAAGCTTGAGACCCCATACGTTTATTGTCCCTATAAAATTTCATACCTTCTATGGACAACCCCGTAATCTCAGAGATTATGCTCAGCATAAGCATAAAAGTCTTACCCAACAAATTTACCTTGCCATTTTTCTAGCCATCCGCAAATTCTTTAGTAACTTCTTTGTCCCAACCATGCAATTTTTCCATGTACTGAGTCACCCCACCACGCTTCAGTCTTCTCCAAACTTTTTTCTTATGTTTCCATTTCATGCAATCCAACGACTCCTCCCTTTTCAAACCACCTCCCATATTCGCAGATAAATTATGAGCTTTCTGGATACGAGCAGGCAACAACACAAGACTCTTTTGGTTTCTCTATTTCAAAATTCTAGAAAATACCCACAATCCGTGTGAGGTAACGTGTGTCATAATTTTTGCATCCCTCGACTAACAACTTTCATAACCCTTAATCTTAAGTGTCTTGTTCATCATTATTTTTGTATTAATTGTGCCTCCCTTGTGATTAAGCTTATTGTACTTGATAAGACTTAAGATCTCAATATTAAGATCCACTTCCCCTTTCCATGATTGAGTGACATCATTATGGGCCCCCACATTAGCAAAGTCGTCCACTAGCTTATTTCCTTCGTGATATACGTGGGAAATATAAATTTCCTGAAACAATTGCAAAAAAGATTTAATTTTATCTATAATATGGAATATTGTCCACGAGGCCTCATTCTCGCCTTTGATACAATTTATTATATTTAGGGAGTCTCCCTCCAACCATAGCTTCGAATATCCATACTCTTTAGCTAAAATCACTACTTGAAGAGTTGTCTTAGCTTCCGCTACATGGTTAGTCTACATTCCCAGGGGGCAGCCACAACTCCCAGACAATTTCCAGCCCAGTCTTTGATTAAACCACCCACTCCATCTCTTCCTGGATTACCTTTCACTGCACCATCAAAGTTTCCTTTAACCTGTCCAATCGGTGGAGCTTTCCATATGGTGTTTTCCCTCAATATTAAGTCTTTATATTTTTGCCCCTGATTTTTCTTGCTAAGAATATTTATGAAGACCTAGGTATTCTTTAGAGGAAAGTCTCTAGGGAGAGTACCTCTGAAATATTTCATTAAGTTTCTACAGATCTGGTTTGCAACGTTCTCGTAAGGAGTGATTTTTTATCTGAAAACTCTATTATTTCTCTCCTTCCAGATTCTCCAGGTAAAGCGGGGAAGAAAAAATTTCCTGAGATCTTTAGAATCTTTTCCAGTAAAGGGGCAAAGCCATTTTTTTACAAGATCCTAAATTTTTTGAGGTTCCACCCATTCCAAGTTGATTAGTTTGAAGATAGAATCCCACACCTTACTAGTATAAGAATAGTGAATCATCAAGTGATTGTTAGTTTCAGCTTCAGAACAACACATGATACATCTATTGGGCATATTCAATCCCCTTTTGCAAATATTGTCCACTGTGAGAATTTTGTTCTGAACAAGCAACCAGAAAAACATGTTAATTTTAGGATTAAGCTTATTGTTCCATACCTGAGAGTTGATGGGATGATCTTCCTGGATATGGAAAAGGGCAGAAGCAGAGGAAATAGAGAATTTACCATTTTCCTTAGGTCCCCAAATCAAAGTTTCTTGTTCATTATCTCTTAAGAACCATTGATTAAGTTGTTTATTAACAATTTTTAGATTAACATCAAAAGAGCCTAAATCTATCCAGTCCTCATTGATCCAATAATCTAAAACCATTTCCCCAATTATCTCTTTGCAATCCAGAATAGCAAGCATCCATTCCTGATTCTCATTAAGAGTTATTTCCTTCAGTCATTTGTCATTCCAAAAATTAATCTTCTTGCCATTTCCCAGTTTCCATCTGGCCCCTTTTCTAACCAGGTTCTTGCCTTTACAAATATTGTTCCAGATGAAGGACCCTTGGATATCCAAAGGATTCCTTAACATTTCCTCTAAAGAGTGAAGATGATATTTACTCTTAAGAATAGAGTTCCATTCATTTTCCTCTTCAAAGATTCTCCAACACTGTTTGGAAAGAAGGGCCTTATTAGTATTTCTTATACTTCTTATTCCAAGCCCTCCAAACTTCCTTGGTTTGCAAACCACATCCCAAGCCAAAAGGCTAAACCTTTTCTTTTCTTCAACACCAGACCAAAGGAATCTTTTCTGGATTTTTTCAATCAAATCAGCATACTTCTGAGGAATTTTGAAGAGACTAAGAGCATAAACTGGAAGGTTTTGAAGGGTAGATTTCACAAGTTGAACTTCAACAGCTTGGCTCAAAGTAGCTCCTTTCCATCCAGCCAGTTTATTGTGAAATCTGTCTAGGATTCCATTCTAGAAAGACTCATTAGGTTTTAGACATAAGGGAAGGCCCAAATAAGAGGCAGGGAATATCCCAATCTTACATCCAAGGATTGCAGAAATTTTCCTGTCTTTCTTCTAGAGTAGTACTGAAGAATAAAGAACTTTTCTCCCAATTTATAGATTGCCTAGAAGCATTAGTATAAGCATTCAATGCCTTTTTCATATTCCTAGCTTCTTTCACAGAGGCTTCCCCCCTCATGATGGTCTCATCAACAAATTGTTCATGCGAGCACTTTTGCAAAGCAGATGAAGGTTGGAGACCAGAAATCTGACCAGTTAGCACTAAGCTATTGATGTATCTCCCAAGACTTTCTGCCATAATTGCAAAAAGGGTGAGGGATATAGGGTCTCCTTGCCGCAAGCCTCTATAAGGGTGAAAAAATTTAGACAATCCTCCATTAACCATAACAGAGGAGGTCATAGTGGAAACCAATTGCATTATAAGTCTGACATCAGGAACCCTTGTTTTTTGGAAGCTTGAAGGGAATGGATATTCTCATGAACAACTATTATGGAATCTAGAATCTGTCTTCCCGGAACAAAACCATTCTGCTGGGGAGAGATCAGATTAGGCAGGAAGCTCATAATTCTAGAGGTAAGAACCTTAGAAATGATTTTGTACAAAGAATTGCAGAGGCTTATAGGTATAAAGGCATCAACAGTATTATCTCCAGGTTTTTTAGGTATGAGGGCTATAAAAGTGGAGTTTAATTCCTTAAGGATAGATTTAGTACCAAAGAACTCCTTAACAACAGAACAAACATTTTTACCTTTAATACTCCAAAAATGCTAGAAGAAAAATAGCTGGAACCCATCCAGACCTGGGGATTTTTCTCTTTCAAAGCAAAAAACAACCTTCTTTATTTCAATATCCTAAGGAATGACTTTAAGGAAAACATTAGAAAGATGATCCACTTTGCTAGGAATCGAAGAAAGTAATTTTCCTTTATCTTCCATATTAAGGTTTTGGTCCTTAGATAACAAAGTAGCAAAGTACTTGGGAACAATTATTCCCTTATTTCCTCTTCTTTATAAATGATACCTCTAGTGGCAGATAGGGAATGAATCCTATTTATAACCTTGTGTTTGATAGTAGTAAGATGAAAAAATCTAGTGTTCTTATCTCCCGATTTCAACCAAAGAGATCTGGATCTCTGCCTCCAGAAAGTCTCCTCCTTGGCTAGGATGTTGTGGAGGTCTGCAAGAACATGATTCTCTTGGGATTTCAAACTTTCAATCAGGCCATTTCTATGAATTTCCTCTTGGACATCTTTTAGGTCCATTTGGATTTTATTCTTGGACTAAAAAATATCCCCATAAACATTCTTGTTCCAGTGTTTGACATTAAATTTAACATTAGCCAATTTCTTAACCACTTTGAACATAGCATAACCTTCCACCTTTATATTCCACCACTCCCTAGTTTTACTCTCCAAATCAGGATGGTCAAGCCACATCTTCTCAAATCTAAAAGATGCATTTCTTTTTCCAGAGAAAGGACTAACAGAGAAAGATATAGGAAAATGGTCCGACCCAATTCTGGATAGAGAAGTGAGAGCACAGGAATACTTAGTATACCAGTCCGGGGTGATGAGCACTCTATCAAGATCGACTTGGATAATTTCAGCTCCAACCCTACGATTTGACCAAGTATAATTTATACCTTCCAGTTCAACGTCCAGCAAGCCTTCATTTATTATAAAATCCATCAAATCTACCCTTCTTTCCACTTGGGTCATGTTCCCTCCCGATTTATCTTCCCGCTTCGAAGGGGTATTGGAATTCCCCATAATCATACAGTTGTTTTCAGTGCAAGTTTCCCTAAAATCATGCATCTTCTTCCAAAGCTTTGATCTTCCAGATTTTGTATTAGGAGCATAAACATTAATAAGAATACAGGAAAAATTATCCTTAAGACTCCAAACTTTGACTGCAAGAAAGTTTTTCTCTTCTTTTAGAAGCTTGCAATTGAAACAAGTTTGGTTTTAGAAAATAGCCAAACCCCCAAAAGCCCCTTCAAAACTACTTCCATAACTGCTCCCATTTTTAATTAGTTTCAGTTTCTCTATCTTTTCTTTTATCATCTTAGTTTCTTGAATCATCAGAATGTCTGGTTTAGAGTCTCTTACTAAATTCCTTACTACATCTTGCTTATGAGGACCATTGATTCCTCGAATGTTCCAAGAAATAATCTTCATAATATTGTTATTAAATATGTAAGTGATTTCTTTATTGCATAGAAGTCATTAGCAACCAATTTTGTGAGAAATTTAGCACCATGGGTGATTAAAATAGTTATTATAATATCATTGCCATGAATGATAATGTCACTATTTATATGGTAATGATGGGCTACATTCATTTTAGTTCATAATAATGAAATAGCTCAAGCCTATGGGGTTTGATTTTTGTTCTCCCCATTTTGTTCTCAAACGTAAGCCTTCCTTCGACTAATGTAAGTTGTTGGATCTTGTTTTTTATTAGATTAGTAGGGAAAGGACCTTGATCCCAGTTATAAAATAGCACGACACAACAACATAGACAAAAAGAACAAAAGGTCTTTAACCAACCACCAAAAAACTACCCAAATGGTTAAAATCAAATACTAGAAATACAATAGAGATGGCTAGCAAACAACAAATAACCAAGCTCACAAGCCCACAAAAAGAGAACCATGTTCATAGAATCACAACTAAGCATAATGTAAACCCTACTTAAAACTATGAGTCTTAAACATATGAGACTTTAAATAAGGCTCAAAGGCCCACAAAAAACTACTAACAACTAAAAACATAAGGAAATTAAACATTTTCCTTAGAGACTAAGATAATGTCCAATTCTTGTTTAGCTCCCCAACATCATTGTTGGATCTTGTCGTCATTTAATAGCTAAGGTGCAACTTTGAAAAAGTAAGAAAATGCCTTGTAAACACTCAAAAGTACTATTTTCTTTACCAAAGGGATTTCAAGAAGCTAATGTTTCTTTTTCTAATTTCTTGTGATAAAAGTACAGTTGGAAATTAAATTGTGCTCCCCTTAGAGTTTGGATCTAACTTCGAAAATATTGAAGTTGAGAAAAATAAAATTTATGATAGAGCAAAGTGAAAGGTAAGTTGGCACTAAGTATCCATCGCTTCATTGGTCAAGGGGTGAAGTGACATGGGATAGTACTATAAATAGCATTGTCAATTGTTCTAAATGGCTCTCATCATATGGTGGAGCTAGTTTTGAACACTTCAAGGATGATTATTATAAACACTATAAATTTAGAAGCATTGTGTCACACTAAGGGCTAAACAATGAAAAAGTAATACACGTCTTTAGTTTAGATGTTTTTCCAATAGCAACAGATCTCATCTTGACTTATCCAAATTGTTGATCCTTGCTAGAGCTTAGAAAATAAAAGACTTATCTAATATTCTTGTTAGATCTCATCTTGATTTATTCTAATATTTCTTTCTTTTCTTTATATTTACATTTTCCTTAAAAAATGGTAGAAGTGGATTAAATTAATAATTAGGTAAAAAAGTCAATATTTGGAGTAACTTATGTTTCTATCTTGTTTTTAAGATATTGTATCCCTTTGGTTGCACAAGTCTTTATCATTGTTAAATTACCCATGAATATGATGAATGAATGCGATGAGAGCAATCTTAGATTAGATTACACAATTAGTCTTATTTGAGTATAATTGCAAACAAAACTATATTAGAATTTTATTGGTTTTCTTAGGGCTTCTTGATCATTAGAACCCTACTACCTTAGGAGGTTTCAATTCTTTTCCCTCCTACTCTCCTAGAGCTTCACTACCAATTCAAAGTGCTCACACATTCACCATTGAACTCATAAAGGGAAGTTCATTTATTACCTTGCTAGTCTTTCCACAATCACCTTGCAGGAGTCTAGGGCTTGTCAATAATTCAATTCCATCCCTAAACAATCCATTTTGTTTGAGCTTGTAGCCATTTCATCTTCACTTTCAAGACTTCATATTTTTAAGGCCTATTAGCCTAGTAGGTCTCAATTAGCCCTATTTTGAAGTTTTGGGGCTTTCATTCTCCAAACCCACACAAAAATCTCTGAACAAATTGGTGATTCATACACCCTTTGGGAAAACATTACAAATTTTTTTGGTATTGGCCCTCTGACTCTTTGTACACTACCAAACCCTAACTGGGCTATTTTATAGGGAAACAAGCCAGTTTGCAAACTTTCATTGCAAAATCCACTCAAATGGATTCACCAACCCCCCATCTTTCAACCAAGGCTTTGCATGAACCTACCAAGCATTCCCAAGTCATTGGATTCATTCATCCAATCGGCTCCTGCAAGTTAAACACCATTGTTACTCTTGCTTCCTAGTCGGGTTGTGGAAGAGCTCGCCTAGGACAAGAGCTTAAAATTCACAAACACCACTTTTGGAACCCTAAAAAAAAGAAACCTAGTGTACAAAGAATCCATTTTCATTCCCCCAAGGGCTGAGTGTTTGCCATGGTGGGAACTCAAGATGGAGCCATGTTAACTACATACACCCTATCCAATCCAGATACTCAGAACCAGAGACATGAATTATTTACATGAGCCAGCTATGAACAAGAGCTCAAAGCCAGTATACACAAAGCAATAAAACAATGAAAACTAACTATCTACAAGGAAAAAGTTGTTGATTCAATCCATTGAACTCGAATGCAAACAAATTTCAAGAAACATGGTTCAATCTCAAAAACTCTCAAGTGTTTTCTATTGGAGTTCATGCCAAATTAATGGCAACCCTTCTACAATGCTCGAGGAGACCTTAAAATGTCCTCCTACCATGTTCCAACCAATTGTTCCGACCCATAACTACTTTAGGGCACATTGCAACTTTTTGCTCAAATGTTGTCATGCAACATTGAAAAGTTGCAAAGTTGCTCAAAGCAACTTTTTTACAACTTTTACATCTTTCTACATTTAAATGCATAGACCCAATTAATGGGTTCCTAAACACATCTAGACATCTCCTAGACATGTCTACCACCTAAATACAACATTGTATACACCCTTGGTGCCATTCTTCACATTTTTTTTTCATTTTAGGCTTACATTACAATCCTTGGGTTTATTTTCCACAAAAAACACAACACTCACAAAAACACACCTAAAGACTTTGTATACATCCTTATTTAGGCACATGACCTTGAAAAGGTCTTACAAACAAAAACTTTGAGGGTTGAGCACACCTAACCTCTAGGTGCTCCTACACCATTCTCCCCCAAATGAAAAGATCCTAAGTCACGTCAGGTGACAGGAGTGCAAGAACAATTCCTAACTTCTTAAAATCACCTTCAGGTACCCAAGTAGCTTCTGCTTCAGGCATGTGTGTCCACTTGATCAGGTACTCCATGTAATTTTTGTGTCTAGTTTTCTTTGCAATTCTTGAATCTAATGCCTTCTTTGTTGTAGGTTGAGGTGGGGAAGTGTCATGCCCAAAACTGGGGCAAAACACACACATGGAATTTTTTTTAAAAGGCACATAAGTACGTACAACTAACAACGGTTGAGTTGGAAAAGTGATAGCAAGATAGAGTTAACCTGCGAATAAAAGGTAAATGCGTAGGCTGAATAAGGGTCATGCCACAAACTGATGCGAAATAGGGTATCAATTAGTTCCTTGGGTTATATGAATACTCAACTCTGGTTGATCTAACATAGATACCATGTTTAAGAATCAAGATGGTAGTTAGAGGTTAAGAACACATGTTGGTCTAGGTTGTCTTAATGCTTATTTAACAATACACCTAGATTACAACCTAAGCTGCTCAAGTCCAGTTTTGAATAACATTAACTACTAGCTCGGGTCCCATCAGATACATACTTTACTCCCAATCTATGTCCACAACCATTAATTAAAAATCCAAATCTAAGATCAATTCTGATTTCCTAACCTACTAAACATCATTAATAAAATTATTCTTCTATGATAAAGCACATGCATTCTTAATCCATCAATTCCTAACATACGACCTTAAATTAACCTTTCATTTAGACATTTGAAATATCTCCTAATTCAACATTTAAATTTACTTTTAATTACAATCGAGTATAAACCCTAATCCTTCTGGACACAATAGAACATATTCTTTTTTTTTTGTTTGCAATAATACAACTTATATTACCATTACCTATACATTCGATTTACTTAATTAATTCCACTTCTCTAATAGACAAATCACATTATTAGACCAAATTCTCTAATTATTAGATTCGCAAAACTTACAATGATAAAATACCCTAATGTTAAGGTTCCATCTAGAAGATAAATGACTATATTGATAAGTGGTTCCATCACCAATTTAAAATAAATACATATTAATAAATTCACCCATCCACAAAACACTATAGTTATTTTCCTAAGAATTATGCTACAACAAAGAAAATTAGTTTATATACCTAAAACCACTATATAAATATTGATTAAATAAAAGGGAATTAGATCTCATTTACCAACTTAATTATCTACTAGTTACTAACTAATCTAATCTAACTATCTACAGCTTACAACATTAATTAATCTATATAAATGAATAACATACTTCTCAAAATTCAGAATTAAAACAATAGGTAATAAACCTAATTAACAACTTTAAACTATCAACTAAAAAGCCCATAATCTAATCTAATTACCTACTAACCACTAGCTTATTAATTTATTACTTATTAATATATTATCCCCCATCCACAAAGTCAAAATGGAATTGCAAGGGAGGGGATCAAATTCCTATGAGGATGCATGTTGAAGAGGACTGATTTGAAGGGGACCCACCACTTGTCTCATCATCCTTGAGCATGGGATTTCGCATGGTAGATAGAGCAGCAAGTGTGGGGCGGTTTACCAAGAAGGGAGGCCCAAGGAAGGAAGAAAACATTCGCATGAGGTAAAGTGGGGGTGAGTTGACTTGTCTTGGGGGCCCCACCACCTAACTACCCCATCCTCTCCAAGAAATTTCTAAAGTAATGAAAAGGTAGCAAGGTGGCACATTTATTTAGAAGAAGGGTGATGGAACCACTTATCAATATAGTAATTTATCTTCTAGATGGAACCTTAACATTAGGGTATTTTATCATTGTAAGTTTTGTGAATCTAATAATTAGAGAATTTGGTCTAATAATGCGATTTGCCTGTTAGAGAAGCGGAATTAATTAAGTAAATTGAATGTATAGGTAATGGTAATATAAGTTGTATTATTGCAAAGAAAAAAAAAAGAATATGTTCTATTGTGTCCAGAGGGATTAGGGTTTATACTTGATTGTAATTAAAAGTAAATTTAAATGTTGAATTAGGAGATATTTCAAATGTCTAAATGAAAGGTTAATTTAAGGTCGTACGTTAGGAATTTATGGAGGCAAAATACACACACGATTTTTTTTTAAAGGCACATAAGTACGTACAACTAACAACAGTTGAGTTGGAAAAGTGATAGCAAGATAGAGTTAACCTGTGAATACAAGGTAAATATGTAGGCTGAATAAGGGTCATGCCATGAACTGACGTGAAATAGGGTATCAACTGGTTCCTTGGGTTATATGAATACTCAACTCTGGTTGATCTAACACAGATACCATGTTTAAAAATCAGGATGGTGGCATGACTCTTATTTAGCCTACGCATTTACCTTGTATTCGCAGGTTAACTCTGTCTTGCTATCACTTTTCCAACTCAATCGTTGTTAGTTGTACGTACTTATGTGCCTTAAAAAAAAAAAATTTGTGTGTGTGTTTTGCCCCATTTTTGGGCATGACAGGAAGGTAATGTCAGATTACTTACCATCTCTGCAACATCAGAAATTTCTCCACTTACCTTAGGACTGGGACCTTTGTACTGTACTAAATCTGCTACATTAAAGACAGGAGACAGTGTTATGTCCTTAGGAAAATCCACCTTATAAGCATTATTTCCATACTTAGATAGTACTTGACAAGGACCAATTCTTCTCATTTTAAACTTGCTTGGCACTCCTTTATGAAGTTTAGCCTTGTTCAGATGGAACATGACCCAATCTCCTACTTCAAATTGTATATCTTTTCTCATGACATTAGCTTTGTCTTTGATCTTTTGAGTATTCTCAATCAGAGTTCTTCTCACTTGCTCATGCACTTCCTTCATGGATTGTGCAAAGTCTTCAGCATGTCCACTTCTCCCTTCCATGTCTCGGAGGTCTCTAAGCTCATACACACCCCTAGGATGCATTCCATGGACAATTTCAAATGGGGCATTCTTTGTTGTTCTATGCACAATGTCATTATACGCAAATTTTGCTTGATGAATCACTTGATCCCAAGCCTACCCATACTCCTTAGTTAAACATCTCAAGAGGTTTCCAAGGGTCATGTTGACCACCTCTGTCTTCCCATCTATTTGGGGATGGAAAGAAGACCCAAAAAATAGGTTGGTACCCAACCTTTTCCATAGGGTTTTACAAAAATGTTCCATGAATTTTGTATCCCTGTCTGATACTATACTAATTGGTAAGCCATGTATCCTAATGACTTCTTTGAAAAATAAATAAGCTATATGACTGGCATCATGAGTCACTTTGCAAGGAATAAAATGACTCGTTTTACTAAACCTGTCTACAACTACATAAATATTGTCAAAACTAGTCTTAGTTTAAACCAACTATGAAATCCATACTTACACATTCCCAAGGCCTATTGGGAATTGGAAATGGTTGATAAAGACTAGCACTTGAGGAGGTTCCTTTGACTCTTTGACAAATTGTACACTGCTCAACATACCTCCTTATATCTTTATGCATCTTGGGCCAATAATAAAACCATTGAACCAACTCTAGAGCCTTGTTCAACCCAAAGTGTCCACTTAAGATACCATTGTGCTTTTCCTGCATCAAATTCTCTCTCATTGATCCTTTAGGAACACACAACTGTCCCTGGTGCAGGGCACCTAGGACAATCCATCAAGACACTAAGAACATCAAAGAAGATCAACTATGAAGTTCTAAAGCCTATAATGGTTTTCTAAATAACTTGTGATTGTAATAGTCCTAAAAGACTAATATGCTTTGTAAGTGGACCAATAGTGTCCAAAAGTGTCAAAGATTGTTTAAGGGTTGTTTATGAGGTAAAAGCATTTAGAATAAGACTCCAAGGCATTGGAAGACATTATACATGCATACGTTATAAGTTTTAATTAGTTTTAGTTGAAAGATTTATATTTTCAAAAGTAACGGTCACTTTGTTTTTAGTGGGAAGCACATGCAAAGGAGTCTTTTGGTATTCTTATTCGATGTAACTGCCAAAGATAGTTGGAATGGTTGCAGAAAGGAGTTATAAAACATTAGTAGAGTCTATTTGTGGAGGAGAGATACATGGGTTGTACGGATTGAACAAAGAAGAAATACAATTCAGTTTTCTGCTTTTTTTTTAGCATCACAGAATTTTGGGTGTTGTTACGGGGGTCATATCTCCCAAACCTACCGTTGGATCTCTTTGAGTTTTTTATATGTTTTTAAAAAACTAAAAACGCCCATCCTCACAGGAGGGATTTTGCAGATTTTGTGTTTGTCAAAAGTTATTAATGTTTGTGTACGGCTATAGGCGAGGGGCAGTGACGGGGCAGTTTTAGAGTCATTTCAAGATGCATGCACTAATGGCTAGTGCCTCTGCATCAAGTGGTATCAGAGCCTAGGAGAATCCTAGGTTGCGAGGAAGAAGTCTTTTGAGGTCACTTGTACGCTGGTTCCTTTGTTGAAGCCTTGGAGTGCCAATTTTCCTCCTTGTGTGTCCTAGAGTAGAAAGGTGTATTAGAGGTGTCAAAAGAATTCTTGAAGAGTGTGAAGATGTACCTATCTAAGTCTGAGAGAGAGTTGTACAAACCTTTCAAGGGGTACATGGATGAAGAGAGAAGAATAGACCAAGAAAAGAAGAAAAGAGAAGAAGCCAAGAGGAAGCAAGAAGAAGAGAGTTGGAAAAGTCTTAAAGAGGCTTTGGATGAGAGTCAGAAGAAGTGGGAATGGATAGCATCACTTCTTGAGCAAGCAGTAGATGAAGAGGAGGAGGAAGTGCAGAAAATTGCACATGAGAAAGGGGAAGAACCTATGAGAAAAGAGGTTCCAAAATCTGATTTAGAGATTGAAGAGAAAGTTGTTGATGAATGCAACAACAAATCAAGTCTTGAAAGGCTTGAATGTGAAGAAAATTTGCAGGTAGGGGCAATGGTATATCCTTTGGTAATGAATGATGGTGATCAGCATGGTAGCATTGCTAAAGACACAGTCATGGATGCTGCAGACAATTTGGAGTGCCTAGAGGAAAGGCATAGTATGCAAGGTGCATTGGTCTCTATGAGAGACTCCAGATTTGAAGACAATGAAGACTCGAAGATTACAACAGTAGTCTCATGGAGGGAGACTAAGGATGAAATGGTGATTGAGGATCAGAGTATGGTTTAATTTTTTCCCATGGGAGGCAATCATATTTTGCAGATGGTTGAGTACATTATGTAGCAACACTATGCAAGGATGGCATGGACCCTTGGTATTGATTTTTTCAAACCAAGGGTAAAGATCAAATTGTTTTGCGGACATGTTTGCGTTGCAGGGTTTCCAAGAGAACTTGGAAAAGTTTTCAAAGATGTGGAGTATGGTGCAAGGCACCTAGGACAATCCATCAATAAACCAAGTACATCAAAGAAGATCAACTATGAAGTCCTAAAGCCTATAATGGTTTTCTAAATAACATGTGATTGCAATAGTCCTAAAAGACTAATATGCTTTGTAAGTGGAACAATATTGTCCAAGAGTGTCAAAGATTGTTTAAGGGTTTTTTAGGAGTTAAAAGTATTTAGAATAAGTCACAAGGGTGTTGGAAGACATTAGACATGCATAGGTTATAAGTTTTAATTAGTTTTACTTGAAAGATTCATATTTTCCAATGTAACGGTCACTTTGTTTTTAGTGGGAAACACATGCAATGGAGTCTTTTGGTATTCTTATTCGATGTAACTGCCAAAGATAGTTAGAATGGTTGCAGAAAGGAGTTATAAAACATTAGTAGAGTCTGTTTGTGGAGGAGAGATGCTTAGGTTGTACGGATTGAACAAAGAAGCAATACAATTCAGTTTTCTGCTCTTTTTTTAGTATCGCGGAATTTTGGGTGTTGTTACGGGAGTCATATTTCCCAAAGCCACCGTTGGATCTCTCTAAGTTTATAATACGTTTTTAAAAGCCTAAAAACGTCCATCATCACTGGAGGGATTTTGCAGATTTTGTGTTTGTCAAAAGTTATTAATGTTTGTGTATGGGTGTAGGCGAGGGGCAGTGACAGGGCAATTTTAGAGTCATTTTCAAGATGCATGCACTAATGGCTAGTGCCTCTGCATCAAGTGGTATTAGAGCCTAGGAAAATCCTAGGTTGAGAGGAAGAAGAAGTCTTTTGAGGTCACTTGTACATTGGTTCCATTTTTTATGTCTTGGAGTGCCAATTTTCCTCCTTGTGTGTCCTAGAGTAGAAAGGTGTATTAGAGGTGTCAAAAGAATTCTTGAAGAGTGTGAAGATGTACCTATCTAAGTCTGAGAGAGAGTTGTACAAAACTTTCAAGGGGTACATGGATGAAGAGAGAAGAATAGACCAAGAAAAGAAGAAAAGAGAAGAAGCCAAGAGGAAGCAAGAAGAAGAGAGTTGGAAAAGTCTTAAAGAGGCTTTGGATGAGAGTCAAAAGAAGTGGGAATGGATAGCATCACTTCTTGAGCAAGCAGTAGATGAAGAGGAGGAGAGAGTGCAGCAAATTGCACATGAGAAAGTGGAAGAACCTATGAGTAAAGAGGTTCCAAAATCTGATTTAGAGATTGAAGAGAAAGTTGTAGATGAATGCAACAACAAATCAAGTCTTGAAAGGCTTGAATGTGAAGAAAAATTGTAGGTAGGGGCAATGGTATGTCCTTTGGTGATGAATGATGGTGAGTAGCATGGTAGCATGGCTAAAGAGACAGTCATGGATGCTGAAGACAGTTTGGAGTGCCTAGAGGAAAGGCATAGTATGCAAGGTGCATTGGTCTCTATGAGAGACTCCAAATTTGAAGACAATGAAGACTGGATGATTACAACAATAGTCTCATGGAGGGAGGCTAAGGATGAAATGGTTATTGAGGATCAGAGTATGGTTTACTTTTTTCCCATGGGAGGCAATCAGATTTTGTAGATGGTTGAGTACATTATGGAGCAACACTATGCAAGGATGGCATGGATCCTTGGTATTGATTTTTTCAAACCAAGGGTAAAGATCAAATTGTTTTGCAGACATGTTTGCGTTGCAGGGTTTCCAAGAGGACTTGGAAAAGTTTTCAAAGTTGTGGAGTTGGTGCAAGGCACCTAGGACAATCCATCAAGACACCAAGTAGATAAAAGAAGATCAACTATGAAGTCCTAAAGCCTATAATGGTTTTCTAAATAACATGTGATTGTAATAGTCCTAAAAGACTAATATGTTTTGTAAGTGGACCAATAGTGTACAAGAGTGTCAAAGATTGTTTAAGGGTTGTTTAGGAGTTAGAAGTATTTAAAATAAGTCTCCAAGGTGTTGGAAGACATTAGACATGCATAGGTTATAAGTTTTAATTAGTTTTAGTTGAAAGATTCATATTTTCAAAAGGAACGGTCACTTTGTTTTTAGTGGGAAACACATGCAAAGGAGTCTTTTGGTATTCTTATTCGATGTAACTGCCAAATATAGTTGGAATGGTTGCAGAAAGGAGTTATAAAACATTAGTAGAGTCTATTTGTGGAGGAGACATGCCTGGGTTGTACGGATTGAACAAAGAAGCAATACAATTCAGTTTTCAGTTTTTGTTTTAGTATCCCAGAATTTTGGGTGCTGTTACGGGAATCATATATCCCAAACGCACTGTTGGATCTCTCTGAGTTTTTAATATGTTTTTAAAAACCTAAAAACGCCCATCCTCACCGGAGGGATATTTCAGATTTTGTGTTTGTCAAAAGTTATTAATGTATGTGTATGGGTATAGGAGAGGGGCAGTGACAGGGCAGTTTTAGAGTCATTTTCAAGATGCATGCACTAATGGCTAGTGCCTCTGCATCAAGTGGTATCAGAGCCTAGGAGAATCCTAGGTTGAGAGGAAGAAGAAGTCTTTTGAGGTCACTTGTACGTTGGTTCTTTTGTTGAAGCCTTAGAGTGCCAATTTTCCTCCTTGTGTGTCCTAGAGTAGAAAGGTGTATTAGAGGTGTCAAAAGAATTCTTGAAGAGTGTGAAGATGTACCTATCTAAGTCTGAGAGAGTTGTACAAACCTTTCAAGGGGTACATGGATGAAGAGAGAAGAATAGACCAAGAAAAGAAGAAAAGAGAAGCCAAGAGGAAGCAAGAAGAAGAGAGTTGGAAAAGTCTTAAAGAGGCTTTGGATGAGATTCAGGAGAAGTGGGAATGGATAGCATCACTTCTTGAGCAAGTAGTAGATGAAGAGGAGGAGAAAGTGCAGCAAATTGCACGAGAAAGTGGAAGAACCTATGAGCAAAGAGGTTCCAAAATCTGATTTAGAGATTGAAGAGAAAGTTGTTGATGAATGCAACAGCAAATCAAGTCTTGAAAGGCTTGAATGTGAAGAAAATTTGCAGGTAGGGGCAATGGTATGTCCTTTGGTGATGAATGATGGTGAGCAGCATCGTAGCATGGCTAAAGAGATAGTCATGGATGCTGAAGACAGTTTGGAGTGCCTAGAGGAAAGGCCTAGTATGCAAGGTGCATTGCTCTCTATGAGAGACTCCAGATTTGAAGACAATGAAGTCTGGAAGATTACAACAGTAGTCTCATGGAGGGAGGCTAAGGATGAAATGGTGATTGAGGAATTGAGTATGGTTTACTTTTTTCCCATGGGAGGCAATCAGATTTTGCAGATGGTTGAGTACATTATGGAGCAGCACTATGCAAGGATGGCATGGATCCTTGGTATTGATTTTTTCAAACCAAGGGTAAAGATCAAATTGTTTTGCAGACATGTTTGTGTTGCAGGGTTTCCAAGAGGACTTGGAAAAGTTTTCAAAGCTGTGGAGTATGGTGCAAGGCACCTAAGGCAATCCATCAAGACACCAAGTACATCAAAGAAGATCAACTATGAAGTCCTAAAGCCTATAATGGTTTTCTAAATAACATGTGATTGTAATAGTCCCAAAAGACTAATATGCTTTGTAAGTGGACCAATAGTGTCCAAGAGTGTCAAAGATTGTTTAAGGGTTGTTTAAGAGTTAAAAGTATTTAGAATAAGTCTCCAAGGTGTTGGAAGACATTAGGCATGCATAGGTTATAAGTTTTAATTAGTTTTAGTTGAAAGATTTATATTTTCAAAAGTAACGGTCACTTTGTTTTTAGTGGGAAACACATGCAAAGGAGTCTTTTGGTATTCTTATTCGATGTAACTGCCAAAGATAGTTGGAATGGTTGCAGAAAGGAGTTATAAAACATTAGTAGAGTCTATTTGTGGAGGAGAGATGCCTGGGTTGTACGGATTGAGCAAAGAAGCAATACAATTCAGTTTTCTATTTTTTTTTAGTATCGCAGAATTTTGGGTGTTGTTATGGGAGTCATATCTCCCAAACCCACCATTGGATCTCTCTGAGTTTTTAATATGTTTTTAAAAACCTAATTACGCCCATCCTCACCGGAGGGATTTTTCAGATTTTGTGTTTGTCAAAAGTTATTAATGTCTGTGTACGGGTATATACGAGGGGCAATGACAAGGCAATTTGTGATGAATTTCAAGATGCATGCACTAGTGCTTAGTACCTCTGCATCAGTCCCCCCTTAAACAAGAGTCCTTCTTGTAAAGTGTAATATGCATGCTCACTGTAGAAATGATTACTAAAATCTTGACATATCTCATAGGCCTTTGCAAATTTTTCATCTTCCTTGTAGAGGTCCTTGGAGATCTCAACTCCTATGCTCTTCAATCTCAAAAATTGTCAAGTGTTTGCTATTGTAGTTCGTGCCAAATTAATGTCAACCCTTCTACAATGCTCGAAGAGACCTTAAATATGTTCTCCCACCATGTTCCAACCAACTGTTCCGACCCATAACTACTTTAGGGCACATTGAAACTTTTTGCTCAAATGTTGTCATGCAACATTGAAAAGTTGTGAAGTTGCTCAAAGCAACTTTTTACAACTTTATCATCTTTCTGCATTTCAATGCATAGACCCAATTGATGGGTTGCTAAACACACCTAGACATCTCCTAGACATGCCTACCACCTAAAAACAACATTGTATACACCCTTGGTGTCATTCTTCACATTTTGCCATTTTGGGCTTACATTGCAATGCTTGAGTCTATTTTCCACAACAAACAAAACACTCACAAAAACACACCTAAAGACTCTTAAAACATCCTTATTTATGCACATGACCTTGAAAAGGTCTTACAAACAAAAACTTTGAGGGTTGAGCACACCTAACCCCTAGGTGCTCCTGCACCAGAATTGAATAGTTATCATCAATTTCTAGGTTATACACGTAGGTGCAAACTTGGTGATATAAACCTTGGAGGAAACAATTTATTTTCAAATGGAAACGACTTGTTCCAATTAAGTTCATGTGTCAAAATATGCATCAACAAGAAGCAACAAATCTTCAAATTGCATAAGGTGATGGCAAAGAACATTAAATGTGCATGAATCACTAGTGTTGATAAAAACAAATGTTATACAAAGAGTTTAGGCATTTGGAAGATATGTACACCATCAACACAAATTGATCAATACTAGGAAACACGAGACTAAGTTTTGAAGTAGTACAGTGAGTTAGATTTATAAAGACTAAATCATATGTTTTCATCCTTGAATCACTAAAAATTAGTTATTTGCATACATACAAACATATCCAAACCCTTATACATTTTTAAAAAAAAAACACATAGACACACAATGAGTTCCACAAGAAATGGAATAGTCAAACTGCAATATTGATCACAACACCCAAGGATGTAGCCTAAACAATGCTAGAGCCTACCATAGACAACTACACACTCCTACCTTGTGTTTGACTGAGTAATGGACTTGGAAAGACCTTCCACCTTTAAACTGAAGTTCAAAGAAACACAATTCTCTAGGTCCTAAAAGCAAGATGAGAGGGGAGGGGCACCATGTAGGAAGAAGAACGCCTGACTGAAGATATTGATCATTGAACTAATGGACAAATCAGGAGAAAGGGAATCAAATAGCAGAACAACCAGATTAGGAATTGGAGTAGACACCATAACAAAGACCAGGGTAGTCATAGGATCCTCACTAGCCCTAGAAGAGACTTCTGAAAAATCAAGGTCCAATATAATTATATAAAAATAATTACATCCAGTAAAAGAATTGAATAATTTAAAAAGTTAAAAGACATCACTTTATAAAAACCTTTAACGTCAATATAATCCCAAAATTAATAAAATATTACAAATGAACACAAATGCTAACATCTTTGAAAATGTACATAACCCACTTCAAATTACTTGCCGTTCATCAATTCAATCTGGAAAAATACTCTTCTTGAGGAGATTTGAGAACGAATCTGTTTTCATCATATACAATCCTAAGTTTTTAGGAACAGATGGTCAGATATTCCTTCTGCAAACAGAAATAATAGATGTTTCCAAAAATAAAATGGGACGCCTGTGGTTTTTTTAAAACTATCTAGAACTTATAGAACCTTAATACAAGTAATATTCAGGACCAATTAAGCTCTTCGGTTTCTTTTTAATTTCTGAAGGAATAAGAACAATTCAATTGAGGTCTGGCAGGTTGAACCTAAGTTGCTTACATGGATAACAGGCAATAGGTCAATCTTACAGGAGAAATGTTCTACAATGCAACTGAAGTAGTATACATATTTTAAAAACCCAGTTCTAAGACCACCAGGGGTCTTCTCCTGATCTGAAGTCGGTTTCCACCCATGGAACAAAAACTATCTTGTCATCCACAACATCTGCGTGACTGATTGCCAAAGACTGCATCACACATTTAAAAGAAATGATTGAGAACAGAATTATCAGGGTCTTATGCACCATGTTCAGATAGAATGTAGAAAGCCATTTACTAATTCAAGCTCTCTTCCTCTAATATGCATATACCCATTTACTTTCCTCTCCACAATTTACACAGTCTTATTTATGGAATATGGGTTAATGAATTTGATTCCAAAATTACACAATTAAATTTTTATAACAATATTATAATTTGACACCCTCTCTACTTATCTAAACATTTCTTGATGAAAGTAAATCATACAGTTTTAACAGGAACTCTCTTTCTCTGCCTCATGAACTACCCGAATCCCTATTTAACCGATACAAATTTCTTTCAATTTGATATTTGCTGTACAAATTTCTTTCATTTCGGTATTTGATGTGAATCAAATTTACTCATGCATCCACTTCCATACCCTCTTCTTCTAACATGTAATCACTTTCATCTACTTTATTTTCGATTCTTACAATGATAAAACGATGTTAATGAAATATGGGTGAATTTGAAGTTAAATTCTGATAAACACACTGGGAAAGATACCTTCTACTTTCATATTAATTTCTTGGTTTCATTATAGACTAGAAGTGTAATCTGAAACAGAACTCTCTTACTCTATCTCATGAACTACCCGAAACCCTTTTTAATTGATATAAATTACTTTTAATTTGGCATTTGCTATATAAATTCCTTTCAATTTGGCATTTGCTGTATAAATTTCTTCCAATTTGGTATTTTCTGTTAACCAAATTTGATAAACAGATGCAAGAAAAATGAGAAACATCCTTACCAGGGGCGCCGGTCCACGGACAACTTTGCCCTGGTAATTGTACTGAGAGCCATGACAAGGGCAAATGAACTTTTTTTCTGCCTTATTCCATGGCACGACACAACCCAGATGAGTGCACACGGCATTAATTCCATATGTAGCCAATTGCCCATCATTCTCCACCACTATATATGTTGGGTCTCCCTGTTGAAGCATAATCATCATCATTTGCCATTCAAAATGAGAAAGAAAACCCCTTTTATTGCTTCAGTTTGGAATTACAGTGACAATTTTAAGCAATTTTAGCAAGAAAAATGCCTAAATTTATTTTATCGAGGAGAAGCGAAGGAATTCCATAATTTGAACAGCCCATCAAAGAGTAGCAAAGAAATTCCATTATTGGTATAGCCCAGCAAGGGCAAAAAGAAATTCTCTGAAAATAGGGCAGGAACATTCACCTTTAATCCTTGTGCTAGCGTTCTGTCACCAGCGGGATGAGTTTTGAGCCAGGCAGTAGCTGTGATATCGTTTCCTAAGGCATCCTTAGCAATAAGGCCGCCTCCACCACCCCCAGATCTGTAATTTGCAGAATACAGGACATGTAAACACATTTGAAGCATTGAAGTTGAAGCAGATATCGGAAAAGGGTACAACTTACTCGGGAGGAACAAAGAGGAGAGCATATGGACCCAACATCCCGGCTGTGGGCAAAGAAATAGCTCCCAATAGCAGCAAATTCATCAGTTTTCTTTTGCCCATATCAGGAGCCCTGCCAGCAGCGATATTTGCAGCTTGGCAAACAATTTTAGCTGCCTCTTTCCTTGTGCCCCCTTTCACCTGCCCATGCTTCTTCAACCCCAAAGGAGCCAAAATTCCACTATTGCAAGAGGATAACTACACACAGATTCCAATCCAAATTCATTGCTGATGTGAATGAAATTCATTGCGGAAAATTCAGTTATTTTAAAGACTGATAAGCCAAATAAATTATATACCTGCTTGTTGATGGAAGATGGTACTGCTGTAGCTGAAGAAATTGAAAGAGCTGCCATGGTTGCTCAACTCAGCTGTGACCTCAAAATTGGTAAAGCAGATTGCTGGATATTAAGACAGCCTTCAGCGAAATCGGATGATGATAAGGCACCTTTTTAGTCCACAGAACGTGTCCACCACACATCAAATAAGTTCTAAAAAACAAAAAAATTGCAGCTCTCTTTTTATGATTTGGAAGGAGATTTTAATTTTTGTTTAGACATTTTATGACTTTTAAATTATTAGTTTTTATTTAGATATTAGCATAGAAATGATCTTAGTCAATTTTGTTGTATTAATTTAATTGTTATATTTAAATTTTGAGTTTTATTCTAAATTTTGTTAATTTGGTTGTGATTAGTTATTGTGGGTTAATTTTAATATCAAAACTTTCATAATTTGTATTAAGGTGGTGTATACATGAACAACTAATCTAAATCAGTATAAGTAATCTAGATTCTGAAATTTGGCATCAATATCTTGTGGAATTACTTGTCACTAGTATTTTGCCACTCTGTGTCACTTTATCTTTTATCATAACACCACTTTACATCAACATATTTCATTTGCATTACCACTAAATCAAAAAGGTCAACAACCCCTTTATTGAAGTTCCAAGCTCTAAGTTATCACATATTACCACATTAATGTTATTATCATTCATATTGTTACATATTTTTTTTAACTTTATCAAAGGGCTTGCAATAAGCAAATGAACCCTAGAAATCTCTCAAAAGTGTTCCTCGACACCACTACCCTTTAACTACAAATCCAAACAACCAAGTGAATCTCTAAGTTATAAAAGACATACAAGTCCTATTATCAAATATTAAATATATCAAATTAAAGAATGAGAGATCACTTTTGTTGGGACTCAAATTTATTGTAGTTCTATTTACATGAGTCCCTTTGTTTTGTATGCATGTGAAGTGCTCATTTTTAGATCCTTCATAAATAATCGATATAAGATAGTTCAAAAGGGTCATAATGTTAAAATTTTACCTTGACGATGTTTTCCCTTCCCTTTGTCTTTAGTCATTTGCCCAATGTAGAAAAAAAAAATATATGGCTAAAAGTTTGGGTGTATCTAAACCTTGCATCTTGTGAAACAACCAAATTGATGTCTATGGTTCAAATTTAGGGATAATTGGACTTCATACAAGCAAGTTATGGTTGGTTGGAGGTTTCATTCTTGGAACCTTTGTTTATACAAATGACAATTCTTAGAATCAACAAAACCGTCAACGGGTTTCGAGTTCCATCTCTATTGTTGAACATCAACTTCTGGGTGAACCTTGTTGGAGGTTTTCCTATTTCTTGGAGCCACATGAATCTCCAACCTAGTTCCCATCTCCCTTATCTATCTTAATTTATTCCTAAAGGAACTCAAACCATCAATTTGAGAAAATAGGGAAAGGTTTATGTAGTTTCGATAATTCATCTTATAGAGTATCTGTAGCATTGTAAATTGTAAGCACCTCGCTAAGGTGTACAATTTATACTTATTTAGCACCCATTTTAGTGTGTGTTTTCTCTTCCATGCATCATAGAACTTTGCTATGTATTTGATTAATAAATATTTAAATTTGAAACCTCTCTTGATTTAATTTCTAGGAGGGCCACTAATTTTAGGTGCGCCCCTTTAATTATTTCATCTCATTTATCTTCACTTTCATACATAGGCCCTATTTCATTATCGGTGGCCTTTTGTATTTATCTTGATTTAAAACCCTGATTCCAAGCACATCTTCAGAATCCCAATATCCCAATTGATCCTTGACTCAAATATGTGCCCAAGATTTCTAGTACAAGGCAAGTAATCAGTATAGGGAAAGTTTGACTCATCCCATACTCTATAGCTTGTGCCCAATTTTGAATTGGAAATAGATCTTGGATTTTCAGTGGGATCCTTAATCCTAGTTGACCTTCTTTAAGTTTTGGGCTCCAAAATAGTTAGGTGAGATATACAAGCAATGCTACCTCCCTAATTTTTGCATCCATCCATTATCAAGCATCCACAATCTATCTATCAATTCATGCATTCTAGCAACCAAGCATTCATTCAAGGAGCATCAATCATCAAGGCACTTCATCCCACCATATCTTTCATTTGTGGTAAGCATCAATAATCATCATGCAAGCATATGTTTTATAATGTTCATTTAGGTCTTTGTGGAGTCTTGGTATTGCATCAACACTTCTGATCTCATTTCAAGAAGCATTTGCATTGTCAAGTTAAAATACTTCTTATCTCTTTTATTTAGCCTTTTTCAACTAACAACATGTTTCATTCTTATTTCAAGAATTTTCAATTAAATTTCAATGTTGATTCCTAAACAAGAGTTTGAACAAGGAAAACCCCTTTCCATGATCATTTTCATGTTTCCTATGTGTAGGTGATAGGTGACGTAGTTGCGAAGACAGTTACAAGAAAGTCTGATAAAGAGCTACAGCTGACAGAAGTTTCAATAGATTTTTTCTGGTATAAGGAGAGTTAGACTTACTCTTGACCCTTAGAGGTTCCCTAGACCTTCTATTATGGATTGTAATTAGGATCATGGCTTAGTCATTGTGTTGGTTTTTTGAATTTGTTTACAAAATCAGATTTACAGTTTCAGTTTGTCTATATGCTTAAATACTTCATTTTCTCCTTCCGATAATTCGCATTTGAATGTCTAAATTTGATTTTGGTGTCTTTCATTTTACAATGGAACTCACTAAATTAGATTGGTTTATTATTTCCCATGTGATTACATTTCTCCTTACTTCCATTTATCAAATTCTTGTGGTAAATGATAGCTTTTTTTTAAAAATTTCATGTTGCTTATATTCCTTCATGTTATTCTTGCATATAGCATTATTAGAGTTTCAAATATTCTTCCTTTTTGTAAATCATTTCTCAAGGCTTTTATTCATGTTGCATGTGGTTTGTTGGAAATAATGGAATGGTGTGTACTGAGAGGGGAGGGGTGAATCAGTACCCTTAAAATTTTTATCAGTTAACCTTTATCCTTTTAGTAATCAATTGTATTACCAACCATATATGTTATTCTATCTTGGTGTATGTTATATCAAATCATAAACTCAATTAGCATGTAAATATTCATAGAAACATTCATGAAGTGTATTGACAAATGACACGAGATTTGGTAATGCAAAAAACCCCTGTTAGAAGGTAAAAAATACAGTAGGGATGAAACCCACAAAGCTTCACTATCTGTAGAATGGAAGGGGGCCAGTTAAGGCTTACAATTTTGATCAATTCTGATGATCTACCCTGTTAGGAGTATCATGTAGAGACTGGTTAAGGTCTACTTTGTTAAGAGCTTTAGTAACACTGTTTAGTGTGCACTCGGTTAAGAGATTTACAAAGGATTGTTAAATCCACCTTTCTCTAGGATTTCTTCTATTTGCTACACTTGTTAGAATGTAGTCAAAAATATTCATTGACCCAAGTATATGCAATCTAGAATTATAAATACAGATCCATTAAAGATTACATGTATATTTATCACCTATAGTGATTGATCAATACCTCTGTTCTGCTTGGTAGCCTTGAATCTGGTTCTTGATAACCTGTTTCATCTTTTGCTTTTCTTCTGCATAAAACTCCCAGTCTGATCCATAGATGTGCTTCTCGGCTACAATCATCATCACACACATGTTCTGATTGATTACATATCTATTTATTCAATGAGTTTGACCTAAATGAGTTTCACGTATTGCAATGATAACTCTATGATTGAAGGTTTACAACTTGACCTTGATCTCCTAGTTTGCATATTTTTCAATCAGTTAGACTGATTAAACAATTATAATTACATTGCTTGTCCCTCAGGAAATGGATTTAAAGCTAATCAAAAATTCAAATATAAAACACAAGTGTTTTATTTGACATGGAAGTCAGATCCACATTTCTTAGAATTCTAACTGTCTCTCGGTAGACTGGTGCTCAGGTTACTCTTTAGTATGTCGGGTTCTTATGTTACTTGTTCTGTCAGGTTACACTGTAATCTGCTTGTCAGGTTTCTCTGTCGGGTTCCTCTTGTAACATTTTCAAGTTGCACTGGTAAACTGTGTCATCAGGTTCCCTTGTGAACTTGTATGTCGGTTTGTACTAAACCTATCTTTTGGTGTTTGTGATACTGACAGTTTCAAAATTATTTTCCTTTGCATACTAATGGAAAAATATGTCTTTAATCTCCCCCTTTGACATTAGTATCAAAAACTGATATGTGCAAAAACTAAAAGGTTTAGTAATGTACACCATGTGTTCACCTTGTCATTATGACTCCCCCTATGTATATGTCGGTATAGTATATGTATGTGTATGTACACTTGCCTTTATACTATTCTCCCTTTTCACCTTGTCTTCCCCTTTTGTCATATCATTTTCCTCATTTTCCCCCTATAATGTATCATATCATTTTCCCCTTTTTTTATAGTAAGGGAAAAGGTGTAATTAATTACAATTTGTCAAAAATGTGGGAATGGGAGTTGTTCATGTCTTCCATCATTGTCTTCCATTTTTCTTGAAGGTGTTCTAGAGCCATGTGCTCCAATGCGATCCTTGCATGCATATCATAGATGTTGTCGGTGACAGACATCTTCAGGGTGGTAATTAATTGTCTTGTTGTTGTCATATGTTGTTGCAGTAGTGTAATATTGGGTAGTAGTAGAGCCTGTAGCTCGGTTACCTCATCTCTGAACTTTGATTCTGCCTCTTGAATCTAAAGTCTCAACTTCTTTTCTTCCATAAGCTTTGCATAAAGCAAGTTTATTACATTGTCAGTTGTTGTGACACCTTGAGCACTATAAGTAAGATCTACATCTATTTTTGCAATCTTTTCACTATTCGCCTTAGTGAATTTCTCTAATGTGCTTAACTTCTGAACTAAGGCTATAGCTTCTGAATTGATTGGTTCTAATCCATTTACTTGTTCAGACAACTTTATCTTGTTCTTAGCCACTTCTTGGCTGATTTTCTTGGTCAATTTGTACTGGTACTTTTGCTCTTCTCATTCTTCTATTGCCTTTTCTACATCCACATTCTGTGATTGGATTGTGTCAGTAAGAATGACTAATTGATCAATGATTGATGCATTTTGATTAATGTTTGTATTAGGTACAATCTGTTGAAGTATATCCCTTGTTTTTTCAAGTACCTATGTGTCCTTTGTTTCCTTCTTAAGCTTATCTTGGATAGCTTTTCTTCTACAAAGTTCTGTATAGTTTGTAAGTGCCTCTGGATCCAATGTCCTCAGATCACAGGCTGGTATCTCAATAATCTCTTCCGATGTAACTAGATTCTTGTTCTTCTTCTTATTCTTGGATAGATTTGTGGAGGGACCTATATGCAGTACCATAGCAAGTTCCTTTTCTTGGTCGGACGTGCTTGGTGAAGGCTTTGGAGTATGTGTACTTGTATCATGTTGCTCGGTGTCTACTTGTCGGTTGGGAGTGGATGTCTCCACATCAACCTTAGCCTTATCTATAGCATCTCCTTAGGAGTGGTATCATCTTATTTCTCTTCTTCACCTTTGTCTTTTTGTTCTCCTCTTGTTTCTTTTTGCTCTCCATCTTTATTCTACTCATCAGATGTGTTTTTCGGTTCCTCTGCACCCTTATCTTTGGGTATGCTTGCATCCTTGTCAGGTGATTTCTCCTTTTCCAAGATAATATTGATAGCCTGTATCAATAGTGGTATTTTTCCAGGTATATCTACTTGAGCATCATCTATTTTTATGTCTTGTTCCTCGGTTTGGTCTGGGGCAATAGTGACATCTTCATCTTTCTTTACCTCATCTGCAAGATCTTCTCCGGTAATATAAATGATAGTATTATGGGTGAATGTTTCATTTTCAGTATCCATATCCTTGTTAGCTTCTATTTTCAATGTTTCTTCATTAACATCCTCACCATCATTTATAAGAATGCATTCTGGGCTCGGTTTAGCCTGATCTTCTTCATTGTGTGGCTTGTCGATAAGAGCTAATTGTGGCTCGGGGCTTGAATCCTCCTTAGGTGGATTGATGATTTTATTGCAAATATCATCACTTTCTTTTTCAAGCTCAATGAATTTTCCCTCTAGTACTTTGTAGGCTCTTATTTTTGTTAAGAACTTCTATGAATGCATGTTCATCATTTCATCAATTTATTCCATCTTGGACTCGGGTGGCATAATTGAAACTAGGGATCTTTCCCTTATCTATTTTTCTTCCTTTAGTGCATATGTCCACCTTGCTAAAATTCTGTCAAGAAGTTCTTGTGGCATCATTTTATCAAATTGGATAGGCACATATTTGGATCTAATAATTGCCTTAATGATGGCATCTTCAATCTTATTCTGATCCTCAGGGTTTAGAGTTAACCATTTTCTAACCTTAGGATTTGATATGCCACCTGATTTGGCGATTGATGGAGAAATTTCATCAATTGTTTTAGGAAGTTTACTCTTTACAGGTTATTTTTCCTATTCAATATCTTTTATATCTTCCTTAGTTTTGATGAATCTTTTTATCCTCTTAGGCTCTGATGTTTTCTGAGTTTGAGGATTCCTTTTGTAAGTTCTCACCTGTCCTTTCTTAATAGGAGGTGAGTCTACTTTGGTAGTTTGACTCCTTGTCTGTGATGCAGTCACTGTCCTTGGTTTCTTTGCTTGTAGTGGTGGTGCATCGGACTCTATATATTTGGAGTCACTCACTTTTTATTCTTCACCAATGGGTGAGTGTTCCTCGGTGTCATCCTTTTGTCCTAACTCTTCATCATTTACCGACAACTTTTTCTTTAGTGGCTTGACCATTTTCTCTTTCTTTTTGTCAATTTTGTTCACAAGTAATCCTATTTTAATTCATTCCTTGGCTTCCTCATATGTTCCAAACCTAGGTTGTGACTTGTCTAATGGTTCATTTATCAATGATTCAATAGCATTGGTTGCTTGATCTATGTTGACCTCATAGTCAAGTGGTGCTAACCATGTTCTCCTCGGTCCAACTGGTTTGATAAAGGTGTTATCAGTGTCCACCATAAAACAAATATCAGTCTTATACTTTTCTACCAATTTTTTTGGTATCCTCATTATTTTATGCATTCTTTCCTTAAATCCAGTAAATTATTCATCCATAACTGATGCAAAGTTGTCACCTAGTGACTTGATGCTTTCACTGATTTGAGTGGTCACTGGTCAGGTAGTATCCCAATTGACATTACCTATAGATGGAAAGAAGTTCTGGAAATAGAAAAATGTACACATTAAAAGTGATCCAAACTTACATGAATTGGACTTTGTAGACTTGATTGTCCCCATGTTTTCATCTAACTGCTTCAGTAGAAGCTCGGATAGATCTAACTGTAGACCCTTCTTTACAATTTTGTAAGCGGTGTTAACTGCTCCACATGCTATGTTGTTTAACCTGCTGGATTGGTATATCTTGTATCCTAGTACACATGCACCGAAATTTAGTTCTAGATTGGTGATGGTGTTAACCTTTTGTGTGTGAGTTAATACACCTTCATGAAATTAGGACAATTAAATACAATTCTATGGAAATAAATAAGAAAACTAATCTAAATAAATGTATTTAAAATCCATAACATCCCATGGTTCTCTAACTAGGCTTTGCAAGTAGAGCTCTCAGCCTTAATCTCCACTAGTGACCTTCCTAGAATGAGAAATTGATGATAAAATGCCTAATCTAGCTCTCAATTCTCTCAATTTGATACAAAATGAACTCAAATGCTCTCATGAAATGATATGATATCTCAATTTTCTATGAAATGCTCTCACTATTTGCTCAAGATGCTATGAAATTTCCTATAATGAGGATGCTTTGCATTTGAATTTTCTAGGATCCTTTATACTTTAAAAATGCTTGTATATATAGTAAAATCCCAAGGGTAGGGGGTAGAGTGAATTGATCATGGGTTAATCCTTGGTTGAGTTTGATCTCTCAAATGGTTTCAAATAAGGGGACCATTTAAATTTTTTCCTCAAAGGGTGGGACAAGATGAGTGGATGAGATTTTAAAGGGTAAATGAGAGGTTGAGATGCAAAATTGGAGTGATCCATGTGCAAGTGTGTTCTCAATTCTCATTGGCTCCTTTATTTGTGTTG
>MU223244.1:646391-692888 GCA_018584345.1 Thuja plicata | reverse complement strand
GCTTGTATTTAATTATTTGATTTCATGATTAATTAATCCCTTGATTTAAATTTGATTTAATCCACTTTGATTGATAAATGTCCATTTAAATTGATTTTGATCCATTTTGAAGCATTTGATGAGATTTGTACATTTTGATAATACTAAGACACCTGGTCAATTTTGGGTGTCTACAAATGCCCCTCTTTGATTTGATGTGTGAAGTGCATTGATTCAAAGAAAATTGTATGTCCTGATCACTGATTTGATATTGATTGATTGATTGATAAATTGATCTGATAAGATAACTTGATTGATTTGATTGAAAACCTGATTCACAACTCTAATTTGAAATCCTGATTCACAACTGATTTGATTTGATGCAGAATGCCCCACTGATAAAAGTTTGAAATTTTAATGCCCCAGATTTGATATAAAATGTGATGCAAAATCCTGATTTGATAATTTGATGATATATGCCCCCTCAGAAATGAAAATATTTTGATGTCCCGATGCCAATATGATACAATTGATGTAAATAGTAGATTCAAATGATTTCATTTTTGAAAACATTAAGAAGAATGATGATAAGATCACAATATGCCCCAGTGTGTAGAAAATGCAGATTTAGGTCACATGGGGTAAAAATCTCTCCAAAATTAGGTCAAAATAGCTTAAATAGGTTGAAAAACCCAAATTTACTATTCATTTTCACTTTTGACTATTGAGATTTTGCTCTAATTCTATTGTGATTAAGAGAAATGGTGGCCCCTATCCAAGAGCATCGATTCGAGAGAGTGCGCCGGTATGAGAGACCTCATGACTACGGACCTTCGGTGAGTGATTTGAACCTTCCTGGTGCATTTATTACTCTTTCTGATAGTATTTATTGTCATTTTTATGCTTTTTAGATTAGTTTTAGCAAAATGTCGCTTAGGAGCTTTTGAATGATGCTTAGGGTAGTGAAATGCCACATTCGCATAGTTAAATAATGCATAGGAAGTGTTAAACAACGCTTAACAATTAGGTTAAAATGTGAAACCCATGTTTGTAATGACACGTAGAAAACCCTTTGCAAAATTAAGATTTAAATGACGCGTAGGAAAGTTTGAATATCGCGTAGAATTTGCAAATGTCACGTATGATGTAAAGTAATGCCTCCAAAACTTTGAATGACGTGTATGATTTTTTCAATGATGCATAGCATGAAATGATGCTTCCACTTAATCAAGTGGCACGTACTATGATGTTTGATGAAAACCTGATTTCAGATAGAACAAGTTGTCTTCGATTGATTTTCTGAATAACTAGATTGATTCCAAGCTAAAAAGATGTGATTCCATGATGGTACTTAGTGTTTAGGATATTAGAATAATCATACCAGTGAATGTTTGACGTGTCAATCAGATTGATTAAAAGATATTTTAAATTGATCCCTTCTCAAGATCTAGAGGTCAGGAACAATAGGTTGATATGCTCAAAAAGAGCAAAGATAGATTTAATATGTTTGATTGACTTAAAATGATCCACCAATAGAAAGATACTAATATAATTCACCTCATTTGCAAAATGTAGGCACATTACCATAAGTTATACGTACAGAATGTAGCGTCTTGGGTCTTTGATTTGGTTGATGAGCTAACCCTTCCAGAGAGACAGACAATCAAGACATCTAGGCTCATATTCCTTCTTGATCTCCCTTGGTTTTAGCTGAACCGAGGTTTATTGATAGCTATGGCAGAGCATTGGCACTCTGACCATAATACCTTCCATCTACCCCTCGGCAAGATGACCATCACGCCAGAGGATGTATGCAGATTGTTGAGGATCATGACCCATGGAGAGCAGGTTTACTATGATCAGGTCTACGATGGTAGCGCATGTAGACAGGTGTTCAGAGATGCCACTATTGGTGATGACAACATTACATGGGCACAGTTCGCTTCATTTCCTACTTTGTCAGCCTTGTTAGGAGCAGTGATTGGAGGACTTCTCTTACTAGATAAGAGAGGTCATGGCTTTTCATTCGGATGGGGCCGCATATTAGATGACTTGATTTCTCATCCATGGAGATTAGGCTGGGGATCTTGCGTGTTAGCCCAACTATATCATGATTTACACGAGGTTATGTATAGGCATAGTGCGGCTATATCTGTAGGTGCAGTTTTGTTACAGCTATGGACCTGGGAGCATATCCTAATTACTAGACCTATATTAGCATGAGTGTGAGGTTGAGGATATCCATACACTTTTCTATATGATGGCATGATTGTCCAACATCATCTGGGAAAGGTGGAGTTCTAGTGTCGGACTATCCATGATATTGATCAGGTTGTATGGAGACTTGGGTTGCGTGGGATGGAGAGAGGATGATGATGAGCTTCCATATATGTTTTCCCCTTGGTGGATGATTGGTCTATCACCACTTTGTATAGAGAGATTCTTCTTTGGGAGAGTTCTCTGACAGTATGGTTGTGTAAAGGATATGTCGCAGGGTATGACATTATATGCGAGAGTACAGGCAGAGTGATCCATGTGGGGAGCTTAGGTTGATTATCAGTTTGCATGTGCAAATATTGAGTGGCTAGGCCATGTTAGATGGGATATGATGGAGCATGTGGTCGATGCAGGGATGTCAGCTGAGTATCAAGAGTGGTTTTCTCGACATAGATTCACAAGATTCACAGATTTGACAGAGCCGATTCTTGATGTTGATGAGCTTTCTGCTGATGATGGTGGAGATGGGGATGATGGTGAAGGTGGTGGTAGGATACCACAGAGGTAGAGAGTATAGAGAGTACCTAGGGCTCCTTGAGTACAGAGAGCTATAGGACCTCAGATTTGGGGTGGTTATGTGAGAGCTCGAGGTGGTGGGTTCGAACAACCTAGACAGAGGCAGGTAAAGGTACCGATGCAGAGACAAGTTTAGGCTACTCCAGCTATAACTTGGACTAGACAGAGACAGAGATGGGTACATGTAGCTAGACAGGTTCCTTTACAGGGTCAGGATCCATAGATACCACCATCTCCTCCGAGACAGGAACCCCCCAGGTAGATCCACAGGTTAGTACAACACAGGTTCAGGGTGCACCTCAAATACAGGTGATACCACTAGCACCTCGGGCACCACAGGAACCTCAGGTGCCTCTAGTTCCTCCCATCATTTATGGTTTAGTACAGGATGTGAGAGGATTACAGGTAGGGATGACTGCAGTTACTGGATGATTGGATCATGTGACTACGATGTTACAATAGTTCTTGGCTATGATGTCTTAGTTACCTACGAGTGCTAGCATGAGTAAAGCACCACCTTCCACTCAGGATAGAGTAGGTGATAGGGGTCCCGATGGTTCAGGGGATGGATCAGGTGCTGCTATAGATGGATCAGGTGCTCCGACTGGGTCTTGAGATAGATATGAGCTTGATATTCAGATATTGCATTGATGTATCATACGGAGTTTTGATGAGGACTGATGTATGGATCATTTTGTCAATGTATCTTTGATATACTGATTTGTTATAGACATTTGATGATGGACATTTATCTATGATGCTCTTTGATTGATTTCCTTTGGATGTTGATTTGATGTTGATGTGAGATTTCTTTATATGCATATCTATATGATGTCTATGATGCACTTACTTTTTATTTATTCTATGGATGCAATATCTTAGATTATGACATAGATATATAGATGCAAATGATGTTTATGCAACTATTTCTAGATGATTTTGATTTTAATCTTGATGTATGGTTTATGCAATGTAATGATATGGATGCAATACTTAGTGCAATGGTAAAATGAATGCAACTATCTTTTTGGATTTTAATGTATGCAACTTAAGTTATGAAATGCATTTCTAAAAGATGAAGGATAAATGAATAATGATTAATGTATCTTTTCTTTTGTTTTGCAAGATATGTAGAAATAATGATTAATGATTAATGCTATGAATGAATGCAAAAGATAATCTCACATAATTGATTTGAAACCATTGAAGTTGATGTAACTCCCAAAATGTTGAACCCCCTTGTACTTGGAAAAAATACTCTAAATAATGAAATTAATCTAACATGAATATGCCATATAATGCAACTAAAGTTCACTAGCTTTGTTGCGAAAGAAATGCAAAAGAGATTTATTTTCATCATTGAGCATTGTGGAACTAGGAGTTGATACAATCCTTACTGGTGCCACTGCGACCATAAGAATATGAATATGACTTTCATCTCAGTTGGTAACCTCTTGAAGAACCTAGTACAATCCTCACTATTTGAATGACCAACTATGGGAGTATGAATACCGGTTTCAATAGATTCAATGTTGCAAGTGGATTTTGGTATTAAGATATTGAAGATCTAAATAGCCAAGGTATCCTTTTGCGTAAACAAACAAAGGTTAATCCTCCTTCCTATATGAATTTCCTCGATGGTTCTTTGATGACCATGTCCTTAGATGAATTCACATAAGTTAAAGGATCTCCCTCAAAATAGTCACACAAAAGCCAAGAAAATATCATGTCTCCATCATCGCCAATCTAGTCGAAACATCATCGATTAACTAAAAAGACATGATTCAAAAAATTCAATGAAAAACTCATCAAAAATTTCAAGTGTATTGCAATGTATCAAGATTTTCAAAAAGAATTCCAAATATTCTGATCATTTAGGGTGTTGTCAATTTTTAATCCTGATAAAATAATTCAATAAAACTCAAGGATCATGTTGTAAGATCAAATAGTTTAGGGTTGAACAATGATAGCCATCAAAGGTTCCAAAATAATCTCTCCTCTGAATTCTAAAAATATGCTTCAGTCGTGTGACCAAGATGTTGCACTTTTGAAGCCGTTTGGTACCAAAATCCATGATGTTTTCCCCCAAGTGACAAATGTGATCAATGTGAGACGTAGGGAAAATGAAACCTAGAATGCAACAATGCAGCTGAAAGGCTTTATTATGACTATGCACAAATGACAGATGCAATGAGGATATGTACAAAATGAGATGGTGAAATGTAATATGTACAAATGTGACTAGGAAAGACCTAAGGGACAAAAGGTGTCTATTTCCAGGTTTTCACCTTTTGGGTTTATTGCTCTTTATTCTTTTTTTGCTACCAAGGCACCTATTGCTAGGTTTTCACCAAGGCACTTTTCTCTTTTTCTCTTTTTTTTTTTCTCTTTTTTTTTTCTTTTTTTTTTTCTCTTTTTTTTTAAAAATCATCAAGGCGCCTATTTGCTAGGTTTTCACCAAGATAACATTTTTGATTTTTCAATGTTTTTTATTTTCTTCATGCTCAATTTTCTCCTTTTTCTGATTTTTCTGCTTTTCCATTGTTTTTGGCTTTTTTGATCTTTTTGATTTTTTTGTATTTTGATCTTTTCTCTTTTTTTTTGGATTTTTACTTTTTCTCATGTATAAAGAAGATGCTAACTCATCAGATACTCTCATCTGATACTCTTTCATCTGATTAGGTATGAAACCTCTTTAAATGGATGTTGTTAATGGGTTCTTGCAACTCATCCCCTTCACAATCAGCTAGTTTGTATGTTCCCATTCCAAAACAAGAAACAATTACAAAAGGACCAAGCCAATTTGCTTCCCATTTTCCTTTCTTTTCCCTATCTGCCTAACTTTTAGGGTTTTCTCTTAACACTAGGTCCCCCACTTGAAAGGCTCTTGGTTTGATGTGCTTGTTGTAGTTTCTTGAAATTTGATTTTGATACACTTTCAAATGATCATATGCTTGTGTTTGATCTTCCTCCAATAATTCCAATTGATGAATATGAGCAATCCTATAACTCTCATCCATGATTAATCCATGTAGTGACACTCTTAGGGATGGTATTTCAACTTCTAAAGGTAGAACAACTTTGGCCCCATAAACCAAGGAAAATGGTGTAGCTCATGTTGGTGTATGGATGCTAGTTCTATAGGCCCACAATGTTGGGTTTATCTGAATATGCCAATCTCTTCCTGACTTATCAACTGATCTTTTCAATATTTTGAGGATGTTCTTGTTTGTAGCCTCAGCTTGTCCATTACCTTGAGGATAGTAAATGGAGGAAGAATGGTGAATAATATGAAATCTTTCACAAAGTTCATCCATGTCTTTGTTCTTGAATTGTTTTCCATTATTCACAATGATGGCATGAGGAATACCATATTGACAAATAATGTGATTAAGGATAAACATAGAAATCTGCTTTCCTATGGCAGTTGTCAAAGGAACGACCTCTACCCACTTAGTGAAATATTCTGTCGCGGTGAGGATATACTTATGTCCATTAGAAGATGGTGGGTAAATCATGCTAGTTAGATCAAAACCCCATTGATAAAATGGCATGGTGTGACAAATGGATGTAATTCTTGCGCAGGTGCATGAATCATGTCATCATGATATTGGCATTTAGCACAAAATTTCACAAATTGACAAGCATATTTTTCTCAGGTTTTCCAAAAATACCCCATGCGAAGGATTTTCTTTGCTAAATTTAATCCACTATAATGTGACCCACAAATCCCCTCGTGGACATCTCTTAAAGCTAACCTCGATTCCTCTTCCTCTAGACATCTAAGGAGTGTTCCGTCAAGACCCTTACAATACAATGTGTCTGATAGGATGGTATAATGAGCTGATTGTCTTATGAAATGTCATTTTTGGGCTCGGGTTTGGTCCAAAGGTAAGGTTTAGTTTTTAAGATAAGTATAAATTGGCCCATACCAAGGTAATTCATGTCCTTTAAGAAGGGTAATTATTTTGGTATCAGGTAAGTCAAATGTCAGTTTTGCCAACTCTTCCACCAATAATTCATACCTTGCATTCTGATCAGGCATTTAGAGTAATGAAGCTAAAGTAGCCATTGCATCGGCTGCCCTATTTTTTGTCCCTTGGAATTTTCTCAAAGGTAATCAAAGAAAAATATTTTTTCCAATCATCCACCATCCTTTTATATGGCATCAATTTTTCATCTTTGGTATTGTATTCATCATTGATTTGGTTGATGACTAATTAAGAGTCTCCATAAACTTGTAGTTCCATGACATTCCACTCCAAAGCCATTTTGAGACCTATGACCAAAGCTTCATATTCAACAATATTATTTGTGCAAGGAAACAATATTTTGTAAGATTTTGGAATTGTGCCACCTTGAGGTGTTATCAAATTCCTGCCCCTGAACCACTTTGAGTATAGGATCCATCAAAATATAGAGTCCATGTCTTTTCTTCCACATTAACAATCTCTGAATCAAGAAATTCCACTTTAATTGGATGTGTAGACTCTAAAGGATGTTCGGCCAACTGATCAGCAATGACTTGTCCCTTGATTTCTTTCCTATCCACGTACTCAATGTCAAACTCACTAAGTACCATCACCCACTTTGCAATTCTTCCTGTTAAGGCTGTTTTACTAAGTAGATAATTCAAAGGATCAATTTTGGCAATTAACTTCACTTAATGCATCAACATGTAATGTCTAAGCTTTTGAGAGGAAAACACCACATCTAGGCAAGCCCTTTCCATGAAACTATAGTTCAATTCATACTTTATCAATGTTCTACTCAAGTAGTAAATGGCTCTTTCTTTTCCTTCATTGTCTTCTTGTGCCAATAGGAGCCCTAAAGATTTATCCATTGCTGATATGTAAAGTAACAAAGGTTTTAATTTAATAGGCGACATTAAGATGGGTGGATTCACCAAGTATGTTTTTAACAATGTGAAAGCTTTGTCACACTCTTCATCCCATATAAAAATAGTGTCTTTATGTAGCAACCTTGTGAATGAATGGATTTTTTATGCCAATTGGGAGATGAACCTCCTTATAGATTGAATTCTTCCTTTAAGGGACCTCATTTGGCTAATATTATTAGGAATTTCCATGTCCATTATTGCTTGTACTTTCTCGGGATCTATTTCAATACCTTTTGCAGAAACAATGTAACCTGAGAGTTTGCCGGATTGTACCCCAAAAGCACACTTCTTTGGATTGAGTCTCACTTTGAATTGTTATAGCCTTGTGAAAATATTGTCTAATATTGGTAAGTGATCCTTTCCTTCATGTGATTTTTATAGAATATCATCCACATAGTCTTCTAAAAAAGTATGCATCATATCGTGGAAGATGGTAGTCATTTCTCTTTGGTAAGTTGCTCCAGCATTTTTGAGACCGAAGGGCATCACATTCCAAAAAAAGGTTCCCCATGGGCATGTAAAATCTGTCTTTTCTTGGTCTTTGGGTGCAATTCCGATTTGATTGTATCCACTAAATCCATCCATCAAGGAAAGCATAGAATGACCCGCTGTTAAGTCCACTATAGTATCAATGCTAGGTAGTGGAAAATCATCTTTTGGGAAAGAAAGATTGAGATCTCTAAAATTTGTGCAAACTCTAATAGATTTGTCATGTTTTGTGACTAGTACAATGTTGGATATCCATTCTGCATATGCAATTACTTTTATGAATCCAACCTTGAGGAGCTTTTCCAATTCTGCTTTTACTAAAAGAGCCACATGAGGGTGCATCTTTCTCAATTCTTGCATTACGGGTTTCACACCGGTTTTCACATTTAGATGATGCATTATGAATCTTCAATCTAACCTGGGCATGTTAGCATAAGACCACACAAAGTTAATTTTATTTTCTTGAAATAATTCGATGAACTCCTTCCTTTTTGATGGACTCAAAGATGTTGCTAGATGAATAAACTTAGGATCCTCTTCAGTTCCAATGTTAACTTTCTCCATTGGTTCAATAAGGATGGGTGATCTTTCATCTTCATGTTCAAGTAGGGCATCCAACCTCTCTTCCTTAGGTGCCACAATTGGGTTTTCACCTTTGGAAACATCCAATATTTTGACTTTTTTAGGTTCTAGCACTGCCACATGGTGGTTTTCACCACTAGACCCTTTTATTTTTTTATATATTTTTATTTTATTTTGTGGATTGAGAGGTTGGACCCCTAATTCTATCATCATGTCTAGATTGTATTCATTGATGGAAGAAGATGGCTCAACCGCATTTAGGTATTGGGCCATTGCAAGGTCATTGGGAAAGTATAATAGGTCATTTGGTTCGAATAAATCCCAATCAATGAGTTCGGGATGCATTAAGGATAAAAATTGATTTAGAAAATTTTCATTTGAAGGGTTTAAGGACATGACATCATTTGAAGGTTCATACATTGTATCACTTAGGTCTATGACATGGGCTTCCTCAAGATGTTCCATGGAAGTTGGATAAAAGTCCCCTTCACTAGAGTCCTCGCTGATTTCCATGGGAAAGAATGCATGTGAATTAAATACAACATTTGAATCACCCCCCCNGAACCCCCCCCCCCCCCCCCTACGAAGGTACCCCAGGTTTACCTATCCATTGACTAGTCCTAGATGCTTGACCTATGTTGGATTCTTGAGGTTCACTTAACACTTGTGTAGAATTTGAGCCTTGATGTTCATTTTCTTGACTTGTAACATTGGGAATAGTTGCATATGTGTGAATAAAATCAACTTATATGTCATGAAAAGATGCTTCAAAAAAGGAATCCCTCTCATAATCCCTAGAATCATCTTCACTTTTAGAACCAACCATGTGCACACGTTTATGGGAATCATGCATTGGACTTGAAATTTCTCCTTTATGTTGAAAACCTATTCCAGATTTCTCTTCTTTTCTCTCCAAGCTGGTTCAATGGGTTCTAATAATCCTCTATTTCAAACTCCTAAGGGTCCTCTTCCCTTATATCCCATTTTTGCATGATTTGATACCCTTTCCCATATTGATCAGTTTGAATGTTGATGTGTTATACCCTTTCCATAGAATGATTTGAAGTGTCTTCTTCCTTTTAGAGCCATTGTAGTACTTCATTATTCTCCTTCTCTATGGAATATTTATCACTCTCTCTTACAAAATTAGCATTGTATTTATGAGGGGGATGAGTACTTGATGGCTTCCCATGTGTCCTAGGAGAGGTTGGTAAATCAAATAGGGAAACAGAATATTCCCTCACTCCCTTGGAGTTGATTTTACATTATTTTTCAAAGGTGTGCATCAATTCACTTATCTTTTGATATTGATCCTTCTTAGCTTGTTCTCTTTCTTCCTTGGTAGGCTTCAAAATTTCCATCTTCAATGTAGAAGTCTTAACTAAATTATCATGTGAATTTTGACCCCCATAACTCATCTTTTCTTTTCCCTTAGTTGTTGTAGTAGAGTTAGTTTGATTAGGGTTTGAGATGGAAGTAGCATTTGATGTCAACTTCAAACTTTCCTCTTTAGGTTCTTCATTAGTATCATTAGGGATGACTCCTTACCTATTGTGAGGAATAAATAATTCAACACTTGGCTTCAATGTGTTGCAATATTGGAAGGGATTAGAATCTGTTCCAATTGTGATCTCCTCACCTCTATGTGGAAATTTTATGCATTGGTGATAAGTAGAAGGTACCGCTTGCATCTCATAAATCCAAGGTCTTCCCAATAGGATACTATAAGTTAATTTCATGTTGAGAACTTGACATATGGTATCTTTTTTAATAGGTCCCACTTGGATAGGTAAAACAATCACACCTTTTGAAGACCTTTCTTCCTCATCATAAGCCTCAATGGTGATTTTCTTCTTAGGGTCAATGGATGATTCAGATATCCCTAAAGACTTGACAAGGTTTAATGTACAAATATTGAGACCGGCTCCCCCATCAATGAGAACTCTCTTAACCCTATGCCTTTGGATTAACACTTATATATGCAAGGGCAAATTTTGAGGGTGGGTAATAGACATGTCATCTTGTTCGGAGAATGAAAGGAAATGAGGAGCTATTTTGAAACTTATCCTCCTCCAAGGTTATAGGAACATTGGTTTCCACTAGGGATTTTTCCAATATTTCTTTGTGATTAGGAGATAGTTTCAACAAATCCAAAATAGAGGTTTGGGCTAGATTTTTATGCAATTGATCCACTAAACTATAAGGACTTATTGAAGAAGATGTTGGTTTAGCCAATGTAGTTGTTGAAGTAAGACCAAAGGTTTTAGGGGAACTTCCTTGTAGGTTAACTCTCGCTGCTTGTCCCCTAGTTACAACATTAGAGGACTCTTGAATAGGTTGTTCTTTGATTACCACAACATTGATAGTAATATCATGTCTAGATAGGGAATTAATAGTATTTTCATAGGTATGGGAAATGTTTACATTGTTGTTGCCTCTCAAATTGTTGCCATTGTTCCCTCCATTGTTTGAGTTGGAAGATTCACCTTTTTCATGTTTGTAGAAAGGAGTCTTAAAGGTCATGTTATCTTCATTGTTTTGAGGGCCTTCTACCTTTATCACACCATTGTCAATTAAGTCTTGCATTACGTGTCTCAAACACATGCAATCATTTGTCTTATGTCCTCAATTTCTATGGTATTCACAATTACTAGACTCACTCCACCATGTAGGTTTGATTTGTGGTTCATATGGTTGAGCTCTAGGTAAGTCAATAAGATTATTAGAAATGAGGGTTCTTAATGCCTTCTCAAGGGGTTCAGTCAAAGGTGTGAATGTTATTTTAGGAGTTGGTGTAAAGAAAGGCTTAGGCTTGTTATCCCCTTGATTGTTCCCAAAATTATTATTGTTATTGTTGTTGTTGAAAGGTACCTTGGGTTCTTGGGTCACATTATTATCTTGAGAAAATCTTTTGGTAAGATTGAAAGGGGCGGCCTTCAAATTGTTAGCCTCTACAACTCCATCATTCACCACTCCTTTATTATTATTCCTCATCCAAAACTGGTTATTGTTAGGAGGATTTATATTCTGGTTGTTATTGGAGGTATTGTTGTTGTTTCTTTTATAAAGCTTTAGTTCTCCAATTTTAACCAATACCTCTTTTGTGGTAACCCCATTCTCAATTAGGTCTTGGAAAGACCTAGGACATTGTTGTCTCAACTGGTAATTCATCTCATTAGTCAAGCTATTAATAAAGATATCCATCTTCTCTTTTTAAGGTACAATTTGAGGGTATCTAGCGAATACTGCTCTCCATCATTGTAAGAAAAGTAGGAATCCTTCTCCCTCTCATTTCTTGGTATTACATAAATTTATCATCGTGACCTCATGTTTGATATTTTAGGAATAATGAGTCACGAATTTGGAGGCCAACTCTTTGAAGGTTCGGATGTCGGAGGGTAACTTCAAAAACTACTCCATGGCCATGCCTCCTAAACTTCTAGGAAATAACCTCAAGAGGTAAGTTGTATCATGCATGAACTTTAGGCTCAATGCGCAAAATTACCTTGGGTGATCTTGAGGATCAGTTGTTCCTTCATACTTGTCGTATTTAGGAAAGATAGCATTAGTGGGGAATGGAACCATAATTAATGCCTTATCAAATGGAAAAGGACACAAAGCTTCGATAGAAAAGGGTTTAGGAATCCCGCTTTGTTTCATCGTTTCCAATTGCATTTGGAAGAGTTTGAATTGTTTTTTTATGATATCAATAGGATTAGACTCAACTTATTTTTGTTTAAGTTGATTGACATCATAGTCATGGGGAATTTTGAGACCCGTTTGTGCTAGGTCTAGGAAGTATTTTTCTTTGTCTTTTTCCAACAATTTTTCCATGAGATTCATGAAGAAAGGACTTTGCATTTCTTCATTGACCTTTTCATCGGTTTCTTCTTCATCATTAGGGTCAATTTTGTCCCCATTATTATTATTATTGTTTAACCCTTGGTTGTTAGGGTCAAGATTTACTCCTCCAAGATTGTTGTTGTTTAACCCTTGGTTGTTAGGGTCAATGTTTCCTCCTCCCATGTTATTGTTGTTTGACCCTTGGTTGTTAGGATCAACATTTCCTCCTCCATTATTGTTCATATCTTTTTTAATGTCGTTGATTTGATCGAGATCCATGTTGCCAAATGGAAAAGACATTGTTGGCTCCATCTCCTTTATAGGTTCTTGTAAGGGTCTTGAAGAAGTAAAGTTATCACTCAGAAAAGGACACTCTTGCCTTAGATAGGTTCCGTCGGGTTGTAGGGTAGACTTGATATAATGAGATCTAGTAAAATCTGGCGTGAACATAAATCGTATAGAGATCTTAGGCTTTTGTCTTCACTTAAATGATTAATCCTTGGATGATTTTGTGAAATGTCCAAAAATGGAGGATTCTGATCAAGTTGAATATACACAAAGGTAAAATCTCCAAAAGGGTATCCAAAAATGTAGGTATCTTATTTTTAAACCTTCAGGAAATATCCACTGTTTGCTCTTCTTTGGTTCTGGGCGTCACTTCCTGTTGTGTAAGGGTCACTTTAATGTTAGTACGCGTTGACTAGAATTCTTGTATGTGACACTCTATAGTTAGTACGCGGCATTTTCCTATTGATAGGCATTGTTGAATTGTTTCCAAGCAGCACTTTCTAGTGACTTATGTAGTTTTTGACAGATGACAAGTGTTGTTTCAGTTGTTTACGCATCAGAGAACTGTCTGTAAGCGTCACTTAATTATTGATACGTGGCACTTCATAGATCAAAGTTGAATTTTCAAATTTTTAGGTTTTAAAAGTTTAAGGTCTTTGATCAGATATGTCAGAGATGATTCTTGCTTGAAAATGAAATACAAAATCAACACACTCATAGAATTTGCATTATTTCCCTGAAACAACACTGAAAGTGTATGTTCTCGGTTGTTTTCACAAGTATATCACAAGAAAGTCTTCCAAGCAACCTACCTAGAGTCAAACAAATTTGGCTTTTAACAATGGCTCTAAAAGGTAGGCTTACTATTTTAACCAGGTTTTAATGAACACCTCCATTATAAATCGTGTCAAGTTCCTTTACCCCCTTGCGGGCTTCCCACACGCACAAAAGTATGATTTTGCACAATCTCAAAGGACTACTCGAGGAAGTGAGGATGACTTGCACACAACTTAGTCACTTTCCAATTAAGGTAAAGTGCATTTATTTATAGTGGGTTGGATGATATCATGGCTAAAGCGATTGTCTCCTACTTTGGATCGTTCCCTCTCACCGCCTTCGTAAAGGAATTCTTAGGAGGCAAGCCCTCTAAAGTTCTATTTCATCTAGCATATATAGAAAAAAAAGAAATCAAACTCAGTTCAACAAGTTTGGGAGTTTGATTCAGTGAAGAGCATATCCATATTGTCGTTCCTTGTTCAAAACACCTCAAACACACTTGTTCTTTTTCAACCCCTTGACAAGGAGGTTCTTAAAATTGAAGTGTTTGGTTAATTCCTTATCCCTTTCTTTCTACCAAATTGAACTCACATGTTTGGATTTTTGATCCACTTCGCAAAGTGGAGAGCATATGCCTAATGTTTGTTCAATTTGGACAATAATAGGGTTTTTCCTATTATACTAGATTTAAAGAAAATGCCACAATTTGATAAATGCAAGCTTGTTAAGATAAGTACCTCATTTTCGAAGCTAGCAAAGGCTAGGCACATTTTTGATAGATTTTGTTTTTTTGCTACCCACCTAGTGGCGATCGTTTCCACTTCGAATCCTCCAACAAGTTAGTCAACACAACCAACAAAGTGAAGAAAAACTTGAAAATGAATTGACAAAATGCTCCTAAGTTCCTCTTGATCAAATTTTGCAAAATCAAGCTTAAAGAACTCAAAAACAAGAAATCAATTTAAAGAGTAGGGAATTTATTTTTGTATGCAAAAACTACTTTCATGTAGTGATCATACAAATGTTCTTCTTCCTTTAAATTTTCTAAAAGATTGGAAGCATGAGTTTTCTTAGCATGTTTAATTTGTGCTCTTACCTCTTTGCTAGGCCTTGTAACTTGAAGTTCTGGTTTGTATACTTTTAAATGTTGTGTCATCTGCAGAAAAGAAAAACACTAAGAGTTAAAACTGAGAGAAAATCAAATTAAAATTGATCTAAAGCAATAAATTCTACGCGACATTTAGCAACCAATACATAACATTTAACTGTTAGTAAGCGACATTTAAAACTTTTAAAGTGAAATTGAAACTTTAACACACTGCATTTACAAATGCACATGCGGTAAATTAAATTTCACAGGCATTACAGAAAGCTTAAAATGCGTCAAAATACAAATCACAAGCGGTAGTTGATAGTTCACAGGCAGCGCTTTGCAGCTCACAGGCTTACATGTCACACTTTGTCTCATACGCGGTGAAAGAATTTTAGGACAAAAATAGAGTAAAATCTGTATGAATCATTTCACTATTCACATACATCATCAGATTATTCATACACATCACTTCACCTATTTTCTGCAAAATAGACATAAAAGTGAAGCAAAAACACACAAAACTTGATAAAACAATGAAAAATGAGGTCTAAAGCCCCACAGTGGGCGCCATTTGTGTGTGAGTTAATACACCTTCATGAAATTAGGACAATTAACTACAATTCTATGGATAGAAATAAGAAAATTAATCTAAATAATTGTATTTAACATCCATAACAACCCATAGTTCTCTAACTAGGCTTTGCAAGTAGAGCTCTCAACCTTAATCTCCACTAGTGACCTTCCTAGAATGAGAAATTGATGATAAAATGCCTAATCTAGCTCCTAGTTCTCTCAATTTGATACAAAATGAACTCAAATTCTCTCATGAAATGATATGATATCTCAATTTTCTATGAAACTATCTCACTATTTGCTCAAGATACTATGAAATTGCCTATAATGAGGATGCTTTGCATTCAAATTTTCTAGGATCCTTTATGCTTGAAAAATGCTTGTATTTATAGTAAAATCCCAAGGGTAGGGGGTAGAGTGAATTTATCATGGGTTAATCCTTGGTTGAGTTTGATCTCTCAAATGGTTTCAAATAAGGGGACCATTTAAATGTTGTCCTCAAAGGGTGGGACAAGATGAGTGGATGAGATTTTAAAGGGTAAATGAGAGGTTGAGATGCAAAATTGGAAAGATCCATGTGCAAGTGTGTTCTCAATTCTCATTGGCTCCTTTATTTGTGTTGAAAATATATTAGGATTTTAATTAATTCAATCATTTAATTAATTTAGCCATGTAAGGAATAGGTTCAATTTGATTTTTGATATGAACTATACAATTAATTGATTAAAATCAATTGCGTATTAATCCTTTTAGGCTTGTATTTAATTATTTGATTTCTGATTAATTAATGCCTTGATTTAAATTTGATTTAATCCACTTTGATTGATAAATGTCCATTTAAATTGTTTTTGAAGCATTTTGAAGCATTTGATGAGATTTTTCTAAGATTTGCAAATTTTGATAATACTAAGACACCTGGTCAATTTTGGTGTCGACACCTTCAATCCTCTATTATCCCATATTGCACCTGTCATCTTCTCAATCTCAAGATGAGAGGGATGTTTGAGTTCCTTGGCCTTGTCGGTTATAGGATAACCGGTCACAACGTGTATCACATCTCTGGTGATCTGTTTTGGCTCATCCAACCACATTTTTTGGTCATGCACTCTGTTCAACACTATCTGAATCCATTTGGTCTTAAAATCCCTCAGGAACATTAGGGCACATGTCATCCCTTTGACCTCAATGTATTTGTATTCCTCCTTGATGGTTCCACCTGTACAAAGCTTCTTGTAATCTTGATCAACCTCAAGATCTCCTATCTTAGCGATCTTGCAATGTATGTAAGAACAGGCAACTTCAATTAGTAAAACCCTAGGTGGAATGTTGGAGAATGCACCACCATCATTTGGGTTGATAAGCAACCTCTAGAAAAATTTTATACTTAGGTTCTTCACAAGTGAAGTTCTTGATCAGATTAACCTTCTTTTCTTTGGTTTTCTTGATCTTGGAAACTCGTGAAGTGGATGCCATTTCTGATAATTTAGGGCTCTTTCCATAAAATAAAAAATGAGCTCGGTGATGTTACTTACTTAACCTTCTAAAAGCTGGTGTTGTTTGGAATCTAAATGTCGTGAATCTTCTAGTTAAACATTTCTACAATCTGGTCGCTCTGTGCTTTTCTTCTCTCTTCTTCTTTGCTCTAAATCGTTGGTGAATGAAATGAAATCTTTGTCATCCTTTTATAGATGGTGCCCTAAGTAGCATAATTAATACTCTACCCACTTGTCGGGTGTCAAAGAAAGAGTTTCTCGAGTGACATGCCAACTTTATTTTTAGTGAAAATACGATGCTTGGGGCAAGTGTCAACTCCTTTAACTTTTCACTCATTTACCAACGGATCTCAGTATATGGTGAAGACAAAATTATCTTTTGATTATCGACGATGTTCAGTTTACACGAGCAACTTAGCTTTTGTATGTTAACCAATGATTCTCAGTAAGCATTCACAACTTATCTTTGTAAGTACACCGATGCTTTTTGGTATGCATTAACCGACGAGATTGAATTCATAGAATCATAACAAGTAATACCATAGTGCATCTTTAATCATGCTAGTTTGGCATTTTAACTATGTATAATGGAACTGATGTAAAGTATAACTTAGTATAGTGCATCTCTATACTTACTTATTCATCTTAGGTGGGGTGGTGATGTCACCAGGTCTATTGGATAAGGTGTCACCAATTGCATTTCTTGGTCCAACATAATTAGTTTTTGTAGCTTTCTTCCACATTTTGTTTCTCATCTTCTTGATGTCTTCAACTGTATTTCCATTGGCAAAGGTGCTTGTTTCTATCACTCGATCTCTGTAGTCCTTGCTTAGATGACCAAATTTATGATAGTCTAAGCATGCCATTCCGGGGTTAGTCCATCTCCTAGACTTTCTCATCTATTTTCTCATGTAGTTTGCATCTATGTGTCCATATCTACCACATGTTGTGCAGTTTGTCCATGTATTGTAATCCCAAACATATGAGTTACCGATTCTTTTCGGTTGATAAGTAGTTTCATGATCTTTAGGCTTCCATGCTTGCTTTTTCTTCTTCCTACATTCAAGAAATGTGTTCCCATGCATTTTTCAAGTAGGACAGTATTTGTAAATGTAGGTTTCCTTCTTTGGTTGCTTCACCTCATATTTACATTCATATACTTTATGTCCTTTCTTGTTGCATTTATAATAATTTCCTATGAATGAAGATGTGGATTTAGGAATACCTTTTATTTTTCTCCTGCAAACATTTGATGTGTGGCTTGGTTTTCCATAGTGATTGCATAATTTCTTTCTTGGTCTTGGATTTATGTAGACATTCTTTTGATCAACTTGGTATGGTGATTCTCCATTCTCAGTATACCCTAGTTTGGTATTGTTGTTGACTCTTCTTTGTCCATCCATAAAATCATCCATCCTTTTGGTACTTTCTTCAGCTCTCTTGATCATGTCATTGTGTTGTTTCTGAATTCTTACTTAATGCTTCAGTCTTTCATTTTCTTCTCTTTGCTCACTAATAGCTTCCAAATTTCCATTCAGTTCTATGTTCATTCAGTTTGCCTCTTGACTCAAGAATAATCTGATTGGTGATTTCATGATGATGTTCAGTATGTCTTTATATTTCTGAATCTTTCTCTTTTATCTTTTCTGTAACCTTCTATTGATGGGCCTTTGTGACCGGGTCTGCCAACATATGTGAGTTGTCACTGGGTACCGGGGTACCAGCCAACTTCACTTGTAAAGGTTTTATGGGGAAATGAGATTCCCCAGACCTTCAAGCACACGAGAGTCGGGTCTCAACGGTGTGGAATCTTAGTTGGGAGTGTGATTATTTTGTTCAGCGAGATAGCTGGTTATCTTGGCTCATCTTCTCCGAGGATTTAAGTAAGTGGGGTTTCCTCCAAGCATTCACTATCTTTACCAAATAAACTTCAAAAGATATTGCAGGGTTAGAAATATTTCATCTACCTATAGTTATGCCAAACATTCAAAACATCAACCAACCTCTAACATGCTTCACTAAATACCGAAGAAACATAGAACCATCAGCTCATATTTAATCAATAGTGAGGGAAAAGAAGGTCATTAATCTACTAAAAATATCAGAGCAGGGGACATAAAGAGCATACAACATAAAATACCATTAATCCGACGATCAGAATGCTAACAACATTGTTGATAGGACATGTTTCCAGCAAGAACTGGTGTGTACAATAATGGTGGATCCAAGGGAGCATCTAACTACTAAGAATCTCTAACAACTAAGGAGCATTGAGCTCTGCAACCGAGAAAACCAAAATTCTATAGCTATGGACTACAAAATCATTAGTTTCATCGACCCTTGGAATTATGTCGAACTTCTTATTTATACATAAGCTTTTGACCTAAAACTAACCTAACTTATTTTCACTTAAGCAATATAATACAATTTTTGGTGGCCGATACTACCTACACCATGCTACAAAGAGCTTGAGATGGAAAAGGTCTAACATGTTAGAAGAATAAGACAAGAAAGGAGGAGTGAAAGAATTGGCCTCGAGAAGAGAGCTGGGAGGAGAAAAGAAGAAATCCGATCCCCTGGGGATTGAGGCTACATGCCTCATTAATGGAAAAGTGGCTCCCTATCTCCAATGCACCAGGTGTTATGTTTAAGCAGCGCCTTGGGAAGACCACCTGTCAAGACCTTCTTGCGCCCCTAAAGAATAAAAAATACAACCGATAAATGGTTGATGGAATTCTTCAGACTTCGAAGAACCTTATTGTTCCTTACTATTTTTTAATTTCTCCAACACCTAGCTTATGCCTTCTTCATTTATGTCTTTAATATTGTCCCATCGACTGTGAACAACATCCAATTTTTCCTCCGTATCTCCAGCCCCATTCTAGAATTCATCCACCATCTTCACAATGTCATGTGCCCAGATCATTGTCTTGGATAATCTAGATAACCTACCCTGGTCAAAATATCTGGCAACCAGATATAGGGATTCCATCTATTCATCAAATTTACTAAGGACATAGTCCTCTAGGGTGCATGTCCTGGTGGTGAAGGGATTGACTTGCGATACTCCAACCATAAATGCTTGAAATAGGCCCAAGGGGTATTGGGCCGCGGTCACCTTTTCTTTCAAGGCCTTAACTAGTTCCTTGTACAACTCAATTTTCAGGCCAAGTCTGGAGTACTGGGCCTAGAGGGAATCATATGATTTGTCTCCTAAAATTCTTGCCTCTATGGTGGCTTCTTCTCTAATGTTACGAATGTCTTCCAACCTGGTCCTCCATTTCTTGTACTTCTCTAAGTATTGCTCCCATACAAGAGCGGAGCCATTTGCTTGGCTGATAAGGATGTTGATCCGATAAAGGTCTGGGAGGGACGCCGCTAGAATTTTTTTTATGGAAGCTACCTGCTTGATGGCCCACCCATATACAACCTTCACCTTCTTCTTCATGGCCCAGAGAGAATCCATGCCACCCTGTGTAAGCGACAATCTGGAGGAAGAGGTTTCCAGGTGGATCTCAGCCAAAGGCTGTGTAAGTTCTACCAGAAGTGCGAGGAGATTGGCATTAGTCTCTCTTTCCTCCATCAACTTATGGCCTTGTTTGATATACTGGGCCTCTACTACTTTAGTGACCTCCCTTAGTAGGTCTAGTTCACCTTGCTTGTCTCTTCTTCCCAGTGCCACTTCTGTGATGTTGTAATATTTGGGCCTTATGGCTGCTGCATCTGCATCTAGAGGAGGTGTTGTGATAGTCACAACTGTGTTTCCCATTGGCCCAGTCTGGAGGGTATTGACCGTTCGTGCATTCTTGGGCTTATGAGCCTCTACATTTCGGGTCATCATTTCAGCCAAGGAGAGTGGAACGCCTGATACGACTGCTGGGACCTCCGTATTTTTTTCCATGTTGGCATCCTCTATTGTGATATCTGGAACTTATTTTATGGCATCGATATTGCCTATATCTTCGGGGACTTCCTCATCCCTCTCAACATCAGTTGATCTAACATTTACATTCTCTGGGACTTCCCGGCCAGTCTGCTGCTGCTATTCTTTGTCTCATTGGCCTCATCTACTGGAACATTTTCCTTGATTAGAACATCTTCTGGAAGTGGGTGGGGTCTCTACCCAAATTTTAACAATGCGAATACTGTTATTACTTCACCAAATGTGCTATGAGGCACTTGATCACCCAGAGTAACTAAAGGTGTCTAGAGCATGATGAATGGGGGTACAATTGATCCCATGGGTCTGATTTCCCCAACAATCGGTCGCTCGTCGATGGTTTTCCTTGGTGCATCTTCGGCCTCTTGGACAAGTATTTTTTCCTTCTCATTCTCCCTGTGTGTCTTGTCTCAGGTTTCATGTTCTGATGCAAATCCTTCTTCCAGAACTTCCTTTTCTGTGGGGATATCCTCTTTATCTTGAGCGGCAATTTCCTCAACCACTTGACCAATATCCTCTTGCAAGTTCATGATTTCATCCACCCCAAACACATCATCAAAATAATTGTGTGGGGGAGGGCTATCAGGGATCTCTTCAAGTTTAGGGGAATCTGAACTGACGTCAACTGGATGCACATCTGGCATACCAGAGCTAGCGGTCATACTTGGGGTAGGGGTCACCTTCTTCTTCTTCTTATTTCTCAGCAGTGGGACCCTAGTTTCCAAAATATTTGTAGACTCCACCTTAGTGACAGTCTGTATGCTCATCATCGCAACCAACAACGAAGATCTTGTCGGGAAAGCAGATGCCATTGGAGTTAAGAGGAGAGTGGAGGATATCTGCATGCTTATTTGCTGATTGGCCAGCCTCGCTGACTCCATTTGTTGTTGCAGTTGTACCATTAAAGGGGTGGGACCTTGGGGAGGTACCTTGGCCAGGGCGCCCTCTTTTTCTTTCCCCTTACCCATGCTAGGTCCGACGGTGGTGGAAGATGAAGCGGTCCTTTGAATGATCGGTCCCTTCTAGGTGCGTTTGGAACACACACGAGAAAAATATTGGTGACTCACCTCCAAAATAGGGTGACATACTCCCTCAATTTTCAAGTCTTCTAGGGTGGCCCAATCCACCAGAGGGAGATCCAACTTGTCCAATCCATGTTCCTTGTATGCTGGGTCTTCTAGTGGCCTGTCATCTAAAAATCCCTTAATAAAAGTCTGAAGGTCGAGTGCCTTCATGAATCCTTTAGACATGCATGAATGTTGGCGGGCCCGGAGATGAAAATTGTCCTGGCAGTCCACCCAAAAATCTTCAATATCTTCTTCATGCGGCGGGGATGCCTGGGGAAGTGCTGTGGCAATCTTGCCTAGAGGATCATAGTTATTTCTGGCATGGTGGAATTCCACCAGTCCCAGGCTTTTCAATTTATTATTTGTCTCCCATTCCACGGCGAGGCTACACGTATAATTTCCGCATGAAAATGGGAATGGAACGTTGATGACCTTCTTTAATGTGAAGAAGGCGTGTAGGCCCATCATCTACCAGTAGAACTCCAAAAGAATGATTCTATCCCCATAGTACTGGGGAAGAAGATAAGGCTTCCCAGAGAAGCTGGTCACCCGAATGTAGGTGTGGCATTGGAACTAAATAAAGTAGTGGCCATAAGTGCTGACCAGGTTCATCACCTCCTGCGATAATCGGTACTCGATGTCCTGGGTAAGTGTTAGGATATTATGGTAAATGAAAGTATCATTTACCTGACAAAAATTTAGGGAAATGAGTTCCCATTGTACTTGGGGATAATGATCCCATGGGGTCAACTGGCCTGACCCATTCCCAAGTTCACCAACTATTCCCAAACCTGGAAAAGCCGGTCTTTATTGAGCTAGTGCCCATAGCACACAAGATGTCATGTAGAACTTGGAACTCTGGACGATGCCCTTCAGCTACGTGTCCAGATGATTGGCAATGATGGCTGCCCAATTGAAAGTTCAGTTATAGGTGGTGATGTAGTAAAGAAAGTAGTACATCCATGCTGAGAAATCTTGGGCATGGGGCAATCCAAATATTCTGCATAAAAATATGATACCCACCTGAATGGGTTCTATGAAATCCCCGCAGGGAATTTCCAACTTCATCCTTTTATGGTCCCTCTTCAGGGACTTTAGCCAGTGAGTGTTAAGGTATTACCGAGAGATGAGAGCAGCTTCCTCGAACTCCTGTAATGACTTGGTCTAGTTGAAAATGATAGACCCCTAGAATTGTGGAATCCCCAGGCCTAAGGAAAAAGTTGATGCATCCAGGGTGACGATTGTTGTTGGATATTGTAGCGTCTGGGGATTGGCAACCAAAATAGTCTGAGTAGGTGCATTGTACAATGTTGCTAGCTGAAGTATCAGTTCCAGTGATTGCATCGCACAGGGAAAGTTCACAGCCTTTATAATGCCAGAATTGGCCAAGTGAGTGGCCATATTGTCTCTGCCAACCTTTAATCTGTATATGGCTTGAATTAAGCCCTGCATTTCAGCTCAAAGTCTGGGCTCTGTTTCTATTATTTCCCATACTTTGGAGTCCACCTTGGACCCCATGAGAATGCTTTCCTTTGGGTATTTGGAATTTAAGGGCAGCTTTGCCAACATCTTTTCGGCCTTGGTTTTTGTGGCCGTCTGAGTGGAGGTGGTAGGTAGCTCCGGGCTATCAGGAGGGGTGATTACTTCGGACATCTTGATCAACTATCCACAACTTGCAAGACCAGAGAACCGTTAGAACATGGTATATATAAAATGAATATTAGAAACTCTGGGGGATTTGTCACCACCCTGCACCTGTCCAATAAGTGTTAGCACATATCAAAAATTTTGGAATACTTAACATAGATGTGGGTTAGATTCTGAGGTGTTGAGATAAGTGATAGGAGGAAATGAAAGACAAGGGACTCCTTGGGACCTAGAGTTCTGATAAACTAGCCGTTATCGATGTGACCAGTAGTAAGCCATATTTGGCTAACATGGGCCATCACGTGGCCACGTGACAGATAGCATAAATATCATTAATGGTGATAAGAGGGCCGATACAAGGGAAAGTTGAATGCTAGATGGGACAATATTTTAATGTCAACTCATGGGACATTAATCCTTCCATTAAGGTGAAACGACATAGGAGAGAGAAATCTACCATGGCTCAAACCAGCGAGGCACCAAGTTCAGGCTGTGGTGACTCCCTCTCGACGAGCTCAGCAAAATGGTGCAAGAAATGATGGGGCACGACGAGCTCGTCAAGAATGGAAGAATACTCACAAGATATACACGAGTTTATAGAGGGCCGAAGGCCAAGACATATATACACTAAATACAGGGAACCAAAGCTCTGTGAGGACCAAAGCGAAGCTCACAGAACAACGATGACATACATACAGTATATACAAACGGTTTACATGATTATACAACATTTACACAAGCAAAAGAGCTACCCTATGACAATGTACATCATATACACTAGTTTACAACTACAAAGAGGGTGGACAACCCTCTAGAAGAGCCAACACACCAATGAGAAGCAACCCAAAAGCGAAACACAAAAGGTAGAAGCGACAGAACTAGACAAATGCGAAGCAAAAGGAAACAACAAGAACCAGAAAATAGGAAACTAGAGAAGGAGAAACCCAAAATCTACCTGGAAACATGATGAAGAGCAGGGAAGAAGAACTCTGGGAGTGCTCTGTAACAAGTCTACCCTCAAATGATCATGAACAAGCACCACAAATCAACTTTTGATCAACCTCTAAGCATAGAGAAATTCACAGTTTAATTTCCTTAATCATCTAAGAATCTCTTTGAATGCTCCTAAGTGTTTTTTAATCACAGTAATTGTGAAAATGATAGGTAATTTCCATTTATACCTCAGGGTAAAAACAAGCTACACTCTTCTTTGCAAAACCTTGGAACAGGCAGACCTCTGAAATCTGGGCCCAAGGATTCCATGCAACTATGCCTTCTCACGAAAGAAGACATAGTTGAAGAGAATCCTAGAGTCCAAAACCTAGCTCTGGAAAGAACAACAAACTCTAGGACCAGGCCCGAAGGGGAAAAAAGATAGAAATCAAAAGAAAGACAAACCTTGTGGGAGCAACACCCAAAGGAAAAACAAAGGAAACAAAGAAAACAAGGCAAGAGTAAAAGCAAGAAAAGGGGGGACCCAACATTTTGCACACAAAATGTAGGGACGGGTATGTAGGGCATAACAAATGGTGACTATCTGGGATGAATGCCTTAGTGCATTTGTGAACTGCAGAATCTCTGGTTAGAAAAACTAGAACCAATCATTTCTTGGAGCATCTTTCTTGCAAGGTGTGCAGTGTCTGAGAAAATATGGCCCATACATGATTCAATCCTTGGTCTTTCGTTAGTTGTGAAGTGTGTGCTTTGAAAGAAAATCAAGCCAATGACATCTGGGAGGAGTAGAGAAGAGGCACTAAATATATCAAACCAAAGTCATCAAATCTGCTTGTGTCCCCCGGATACCGGAATTCCTCCATTCTTTAGTTGTCATTATTTTTTCCTTCTTGGATGGGAAGGTGGTACTCCTTTCACCATTAAGCTTAGGTTAATTTTAACAACGGCACTTCTTTCACCTTTCCATCCACTTCAAATTTCCAAATGGGGAAGAGAACTCCGGACCCGGAAAAAATTTAAATGTTTTTCAGATTTGGGCCAACAAACTAGTGTGACCAATCTACTCTCATTGTGTTCGATTGCTTGTTCCTTTTGATTTTGATCTACCTAATTTTTGGACTTCTAGGAGATGAATCTAATGAAGATTAATCATAGCCTGTTACCAAACTTACAAAATAACCCCAGAGCACGAACCAATTCCACCATGCTAACAACAGATTCAAAGTTCACCTTAATGCAAAAGGTACCATTCCAGAGACTAGATGTTATGCGAAGCATACTACTCTACAAAAGGGAGAGAAAAACACTGGGAACCCAGAAAAGAAAGAATGAAGCTAAAAAAAAAAATGAAAATGAAAAGGGGCAGTCCTAGAGGACAACTAACAAAACTATTTACAAGGTAAGGCACCCCAAACAGAGCACCGAGCAGGACTTTACATAAAATACAACTCTGGACAAACTCACCTCATTCGAAATAATGCTTGAGAAACTATCCATTGACGAGAAATGGAATGGCTTCTCTGATCATGGTACTGAGGTGATAAGTATTTTCCCCGCAGATCTCAGATATCAAGTATGGTCCAAGCCAAAGCCATTGGAATTTGGTGTGCTTTCCTTTTTTTTCCCCGGCCTTGTCCCACAAAAGGACTAAGTCCAAAATCTAAAAGGCCTTATACTGGGCTCTTCAGTCAAACTATCATTTTAATACTGCTTGGTGACATGCAAAGTGTTCAAGGGTTGTGTCTCTTTGTTCTTCCATTCTCACCAGGTTCAAAAGCTAGACTTCCACGATGTTGTCCTGGTTGTTAAATTCCTGCATGAACTGTAACACCGGGATCTGTAAGTTAATAGGGAATACTAGATTTTGGCCATAAACCAGGTGGAATGGGGAAGTCCGTAGGGTTTCCTTTATTTGGATACGATCCACCTAGAGAGAAAATCTAAGCTTTTGGTGCCAGTCCCAGAGATTCTATTCTAATAGATGTTTGATCACCTCAAGTAATTTTTTGTTGGTCAATTCAGCAACACCGTTCCCCTGAGGGTAATAGTTTCTAGAGAACTTCAGAGTGATCTTTCTGTCATAGGTCCATTCAAGTAATTGTGCTGAAGAAAATTTTGGACCATTGTCACATACTATAGCAAAGGGATTCCAAGAATTTTATGACTACATCTGCCATGTTGTTTTTATAAGGGATCGGTTCAAACCATCGGGTGCAATAATCGGTAGTAGTCAAGATGTACCGGTGGTTGGCAGGTGAGTTGGGGTTGATTTCCCTGATAAAGTCAAATTCCCATTGGGCAAAAGGTCTAGCTTTAAAGATTGGCTACAAAGGCATAGACGAGTTCCGCTCATGATGTGCCGCAGTCAGGCAAGTGTGGAATCTCTTGATGTGAGTGTAAACATATTTAAAGATACATGGCCAATAGTATCTGGCTTGGAGGATCTGATTGGCAATGGCGTTAGCTGATCTATGCCCAATTCCAAACTACCCATGGAATTCTTTGATTATCCTTGTAGCTTGAACCCTATCAATGCATTGGAGGTACACTCCCTCATAGTTCCTACAAAAAAGCATTGCATTTTTTATCACGAAGTGTGTTCTTTTTATTTGCAGGGCACAATTTTTGTTTGGAGGCAATCCCTCTAGGCATCTGTTGTTCAACAACAAGTACACCAGGTCTATGTACCATGGATCCTGAGTGATGGAATCCACTGTATATGCTTGACATTTGATGTGTGGAGTCTCTTCTTCCATAGCTCTACATAGTCCCTGGCCTTAGAATATCTTCATGGGTTGCATTTCCAGATCATACTCTTGGAGGATGGCCATCCATTTCCCCTGTCTTTCACCCAATTCACTCTACATCAGCATAGATTTTACTGCCTAGTCCAGGATGATAGCATGCACTTTTCTCCAGAGGATATAATGCCAAAATTTTTTCATGGCATGGACAAGAGCAAAGGCCTATTTTTCCAAAGGTGAATACCAAACTTTGGAATTCTTAAAGGGGGAGCTCATGAAAGCAATCAGGCATTCTTCCCCTTCGATCTTTTGGGTCAAAACTTTCATGACAAAATGCGGTGAAGCAAAGTAATATATGTAAAAGGGGAGGGGATAGTCTAGAATAACCAAGACTAGGGCCTCCGCTATCATTTGTTTAATCTGGGTGAACGCCCGCTTTGCCTCAGGGCTCCACTCAATCTTAGTATCTTTCTTTATCATTTCATTGAGTGGCTTTATGATCTCGGCAAATCCAGTGATGAACCACCAGAAAAAGTTGATCTTCCCAAAGAAAGATCTCATTTCCTTCTTTCTGTCAGGCATTTGTAGGTTTAGCAACACTTCAACTCTCTCAGGCTCAATGGATATACCCTTCTTAGAGATGATATGCCTGAGAAACTTCCCTTTAGCGACCCTAAATATATATTTCTTAGGGTTGAGGGATATTCCATACCGGCAACATCTCTCACAAATTTGGGCAAGGTGGGCGAAATGATCACACTTATCCCAGGAAAAGATGGTCAAATCATCCATGTAGATGATTATGCACTGGTGCACAAGGCCCTCAAACGCAATGTCCATAACCTTCTGAAATGTGGCCCCTATGTTGATCAGGCCAAAGGGCATTCTCCGGTATGCAAACATTCCCCACTTGGTGGTGAACATCATTTTATCTCTATCTTCATAGTTTACCATGACATGGTTATACCCAGAGTACCCGTCTAGGAAAGACATTATTTGTGATCCATTCACAATTTTCAGTACCTCATCCAACGAGGGGAGAGGGTGATTATCCTTTTTGGATGCCTTGTTCAAATTTCAAAAATCCATGCAAAGGTGGATCTCGCCACTTTTCTTCCTCATAGGGATGAGGTTAGCCACTCACGTAGTATGCCAGATTGGAAAGATGATCTGGGATGATAGCAATTTCTGGACCTCCTGATGAATTAGAGGCTCTATCAGTAGGTTTACCAGTCTTTTCTTTTTCCGAAAAGGCTTAGCATCAGGCTTGAGTGGGATGGTATGAGTCATAATGGATGTATCATAGGTTTTCAAGTCCTCATACCCCCACACAATTACATCAATGTATTCTTGAAGAACCATGAGAATCTTCTCCTTCTCCTCTAGGGAGGAGGAGGTGCCAATGTGTATCCATTTTTCTTCACCGGCCTGGAGAATGTTCACTTTCTCAAATTTTCCTCCCTCAGAGGAGGATGATATCTTTTCCCAGCTCTGAGGGTCTGAGTCAAAGATTCATTCAAGTACAACCATCCCCTTAGGGATGATGTTGGTTAGTAACTCTATGATCCCATCATCTTCATCACCCTATCTAGTATCATCGTGCTATCTCTCCTCCACTATCTGGTCCTCAAAGACACCAACATTAGCCATAAAGGCCAAGATATGATGATCATCTTCAAAAACCTAAAAATGGCTGACATTGTCTAGAATGGACGGAGTGGGGACCATCTCAATAGAGAATTTTCAGAGCCAGGATCCAGCCATTGGCTTAAGAGTGCTGGCAAACACGACAAGGGAATCTAGAACATACTTCCTTTTTCGGGGGATAAGATCAATGCTAAAGGTATCAAAATCTTTGATAAGGCTCCATGCCCAGTTGCGGTATGCGACCAACCTTTTGTTGTGGCAGGTGTATTGACTCTGGACTTTCTTAACAATCAACTCTGAATCACCTAGGGCCCGAAGGTGAGTGATCCCTTTTCTTAATGTGAATAAGAGCCCAAGGACCAAAGACTCATACTCTGTGATGTTGTTTGTGCAGTTGAACTATAGCCTGTAAGATGCAAGGAAGGATTTCCCCCGTGGGTTGATCAATTCCACTCCATCCCCACAACCTTGTTTGGACTGGGACCCATCAAACTTAAGGGTCCATAAGTCATCGTGTGTTGTTTGGGGCCGGGAAGATGAACTAGAATTTGGATTATCTCTGGGAGGACTGGGAGGAGTTTCCTCCAGTGCTGATGGTACATGAGTGAGGCTTGCCTCCAGAGAGATTTCTGGTTGGGATACCCAAGTAAATGGTGCCAAAGAGGCACTTCCAAAAGAAGTACTGGGTCTTGGGAAATCGACTGTGTGTTCTTCCTTTCGGAGGGCATTGATGTGTCGGGTAGTAGCGGCAAGGCAAGGCTCACACTCTAGCTCTGAATATTCTGATAATGCACCCAACACCAAGTGTTGAACAAGAGTGTAGCGGGGGTCACTGTGGTACCTTGGGAGTTACCCTCAACCATCTATTTTTCATCCATGTCCTGGGTTCTCTAGGAAACTATGGGGTCCTCCCCGGGGGTGAAATTGAATGTTAAGATCTCAAGGGGTTTGTACACCCCAAGGGAAGTCTCAGAGAAGAGGACTTCATTTACCCTCCCAACTTCGGTGAGGGCATGTTTCATTCGGGGCTCACTTTCAACCTAGATCTGGTTAGATTCTCCCTCCTAGGGGAGCCACAAGTGGGAAAATTCAGTCAATAAATATCCATTAAGGGACTTGGACCAATTGCAACTTAGTAACATCTCATAAGTCTCTGAGATGTCCACCACCTAGATGTCAATCACGCTTGCTATCCTAGGGTCCTGGATGAGTTGAATCCTGACATTCTTCAACTCACCTACCATTTTTACAGTAGTTTTATCTAGTTGGATTACTGCACCATTAGACGGGGTAGGGAGGAATCCGAGCTCCTAGCATATAGATAGAGGCATGATGTTTCTCGAAGCCCCAGAATTTACCAAGCAATTGTGTATATTCTTTCCTTGTATGTTCAGCCCAAGTAAGAAGTGAGGATCCTCAGTATTTCCATGGAAGACAACCGCGTTGGTGTAATAAAAAATGATAGTCTTGGGTGGGTGACTGACAACTTCCAGGATTCCCAAGAGCTTCAGAAGAGACTTCTTCTGCTCGGGACAATTCACCAAAACCTTCATCAAGGTCATGGAGGTGGTAGTTCATTCCAACGCCTTTGTGATGTCAAACCTTCCTCTCAGGAATTGGTGGCTTCTCTCAGCCGGGTCCTTAGCTTGGTTAGAGCCAGGGCCTTTTAGAGGGACAAACCAATCAGTCATGTTGTCCTGGGGGGAGTATCTTTGGGAGGCATTGGTGTGTAAACTAGTCCTTTACCAGCCTGACTCCAAGTGTTGTAGGGAGTCTATGGGTTGGTGAAGGCATTAGCCTCAAAGGCTAGAATAGATTCATCAAAGAACTTGTGTAGTTTGGGTTCCTCTTCGTCTTCTTTATCTGCTCCAAAGAAGACAGTCTCACAAGTAAACATACCATGAGTGGGCTCTTGTATAGGAGGCTCCAAGGGAGTAGGATCAGAATTTTGTTGTCTGTCCATTTGGGAAATCATGATGACTTTTTCCAGCGTGGCACAGTTCTCCTCATTATGAGAGCCTATGTTGTGCAATCTACACCAGTTAGTCATGGGCTGGAAGTTCATGACTGGTGTGAAGTGAGAAGGTCTAGCATTACTTTGATTGGTGTTTTGGTTTGGAGGAGGACCTCCGGTATTTGCGTGGTTGTTCCATTACTGTTGATTGGGCCGGGGCCCATTGTTGAAATTTCTTCCTCTAACGTTGTTATTTCATTGGCCGGAGAAAATATTCCCTCTCTGGGAATTGGTGTTATGGGGTGCAAGGGACCCCGCCTTCAACTATCCCATGTCCATAGTTAGTAAGGACAATAGTCACCAGAGGGATTCGACCTTGGCGGACATTTGAGTGTTCACGTCACAATGTGATGGTTGTTTTTAGTTCCTGGGGAAGGCAACAATAGATACCAGAGTTGAGGGCGGCAATCCTCTAGCCACAGATGACTTGAAGAAAGGCACTCTGGTAGGTTGTGTCTGTGGTTGTTGGGTTTGCTGCGGCTAGTTCCAGGGAACAAATTCTAGACCCAGAATTGTCTATGTTTGAGATGGATATACGTACTGGGCCTGTTGGTCTATTGGTGGTGGTGGGGGATTCATGGCCATCACGGGGGCACCCATTTCCTAATTTGGCTTATATCCCCTGGTGTAAGAAGTTCTACCAGCTATCATGTTAAAGGGCATGCTCTTCCCAATCCCGCCTGGAGATTTGTTAAGACCACAGGACAACTCCAAGGCTAGGTTGTAAACTTTCACCAGAGTATCCCGGTCATTGGGGGTGGTAGTTCTCTAGAGGAGAGTGGAAATGAAAGGGTCCATCATGTTAAGATAGGTCTAGATGGTTACATCTGTGGATGGGATGAAGGGACCTGTGCACCACTTTAAGGTGCATTGGAACTGGTGATTAAATGTTGCAAGGGGCTCATTCGGTTCCTTCCTAATGGAAATGAACTGGATGTGGGACCACATTAGGTCTACATGTATGCAGAAGGCAGCTAGGAAGGCATCCTCTATATCCTGCCAACTATTGATGGAGTTGGCAGGAAGGTTAAGGTACCAATTCAGCTCATTCTGTCCCAGGGACAGAAGGAACATCCAGGTCACAATGTCTTGATGTTGGATCCGGTGTCAGTTCATGGCATCTTTGTATGCCTGTAGATGCTCTTTTATGGTTTGTGAGCCTAAATGCTCATATCAGGGACAAATATTTTCTGGGTGAGTAGGAAGGTCATTGGTTGCACCTGAAAAAGTTCCCATCGGGGACCCGGTGTTGCCAAAACATGCAACCATCGGGGGTGTTAGACTTTGATTAGGTTGAGTGTTAATTCTCGGGGTCATCTGGGGTACTTGGGTATTCTGAGTTGTAGTAGATCCCTAGATGATGGCAGCTGGCCTACCTTTCGGGGTCCTCTTCTTTCGAGTAGGAGGCTCAAGTTACACAAACCTTCCAGGATTGGGAGCTGATCTAAGGACTCTTTTGAATCTTGCAAGTGAAAATGATCCAATCCCACTAATGGCCTAACTCCTAAAACTATGGCTTGGGGAACCCTCGGGCAGTGTAAAATCTAAATCCTCAGAGGGGGACAATTTTATGCCCTCCTTCTAGCACCAATTTCTGTTGATGGGCCTTTGTGACTAGTTCTGCCAACAAATGTAAGTTGTCACTGGGTATTGGGGTACCGGCCAAATTTTCCTGTAAAGGTTGTCCAAGGAAATGAGATTCCTTGGGCCTTTAAGCACGTGGAAGTCGGGTGTTGATGGTGCAGGAGCTTAGTTGGGAGTGTGACTGTTTTGTTCAGGGGGATAGATGGTTATCTTGGCTCATCTTCTCTAGGGATTTAAGTAAGTGGGGTTTCCTCCAAGCATTCACTATCTTTACGAAATAAACTTCAAAAGATATTGCAAGGTTAGAAATATTTCATCTACCTATAGTTATGCCAAACATTCAAAACATCAACCAAGCTCTAACATGCTACACTAAATACCGAAGAAATACAAAACCATCAGCTCATATTTAATCAATAGCAAGGGAAATGAAGGTTGTTAATCTACTAAAAATATCAAAGCAGGGGACATAAAGAACATATAGCACAAAATACCATTAATGTAGAGATCAAAATTCTAAAAACACCGTTGATAGGACCCTTCCTTCTTCATTAACATGTTTCTAGCAAGCACTGGTGTGTACAATAATGGTGGCTCCAAGGGAGCATCTAACTACTGAGAATCTCTAACAACTAAGGAGCATTGAGCTCTACAACTGAGAAAACCAAAATGCTATAGCTATAGACTACAAAATCATGAATTTCACTGACCCTTGTAATGAGGTCAGACTTCTTATTTATACACAAGATTTTGACCTAAAACTAACCTAACTTATTTTACACTTAAGCAATATAATACAATTTCTGGTGGCTGGTACTACCTACGCCATGCTACAAAGACCTTGAGATGGAAAAGATCTGACATGTCAGAAGAATAAGACAAGAAAGGAGGAGTGGAAGAATAGGCCTCGAGAAGAGAGCCAAGAGGAGAAAATAAGAAATTTGATCCGTTAGGGATCAAGGCTACATGCCTCATTAATGGAAAAGAGGCTCCCTATCTCCGATGTGCTAGGTGTTATGATGAAGAGGCACCTTGGGAAGACCACCTGTGAGGACCTTCTTTTCAAGTTGACGTGTCTTGCAGGATTCACCCACCCTCTGACATCCTTATTAACTTCTTTGAAAGTGCCTGGTTGGCTTTGGGAACTGGGACACGGGTCACTTTAAAGAATCCTAAAATATTGGATCCGAGACTCCGGGATCTAGAAGCTTGCACCCCCAAAGAATAAAGAATACAACCAATACATGGTTGATGGAATTCTCTAGACTCTGGAGAACCTTATTGTTCCTTAATGTTTTTTAATGTCTGCAACACCTGCTTATGCCTTCTTCATCTATGTCTTTAATACTATCCCATCGACTATGAACAACCTCTAATTTTTCCTTAATATCTCTAGCTGCGTTCCAGAATTCATCCACCATCTTCACGGCGTCATGTGCCCAGACCATTGTCTTGGCTAATCTAGATAACCTGCCCTGGTCAAAATCTTTGGCAATTGAATACATGTATTCCATCCATTCATCAAATTTACTGAGGACGTAGTCCTCTAGGGTACACATCCTGGTGGTGAAGGGATTAATTTGTGATACTCCAACCACAAACTCTTGAAATAGGCCCAAGGGGTAATGGGCCATGGTCACCTTTTCTTTCAAGGCCTTAACCAGCTCCTTGCACACCTTGATTTTGAGGCCAAGTCTGGAGTACTAGGATTGGAGGGAATCATATGATTTGTCTTCCAAAATTCCTGCCTTTGTGGCGGCTTCTTCTTCATTGTTATGAATTTCTTCCAACCTAGCCCTCCATTTCTCATATTTCTCTAAGTCTTTCTCCCATACAAGAGCGGAACCCTTTGCTTGGCTGATAAGGATGTCGATCCGATAAAGGTCTGGGAGGGACGCCACTAGAAATTGTCTTATGGAAGCTGCCTTTTCGATAGCCCACCCATCTATAGCCTGTGCCTTCTTCTTCATGGCTTGGAGAGAATCCACATCACCTTGTACAAGTGGCAATTCAGAGGAAGAGGTTTCCAGGTGGATCCCGGCCAAAGGCTGTGTAAGTTCTGCCAAAAGTGCAAGGAGATTGAAATTATTCTCTCTTTCCTCCATCAACTTCTGGCCCTATTTTATATACCAGGCCTCTACTTCTTTAGTGGCCTCCCTTAGTAGGTCCATTTTGCCTTGCTTGTCTCTTCTCCCCAATGCCACTTCTATGCTGTTATAATCTTTGGGCCTTACAACCACTGCATCTGCATCTGGAGGAGGTGTTGTGATAGTCGCAACTGTGTTTCCCATTGGCCCGGTCTAGAGGGTATGAACCATTCGTGCCTTCTTGGGCTTATGAGCCTCTACATTTCAGGCCATCATTTTGGCCAAGGAGAGTGGAATGCCTAATACGACTGTCAGGGCCTCCGTATTTTTTTCCATGTTGGCATCCTTTGTTGTGATATCTGGAACTTCTTTTTTGGCATCGATATTTCCTGTATCTTTGGGGACTTCCTCATCCCTCTCATCATCAGTTGATTCGACATTTACATTCTCCAGGACTTCCTAGTTAGTTTGCTACTGCTATTCTTCGGCCTCATTGGCCTCATCTGCTGGAACATTTTCCCTCATTGGAACATCTTCTGGAAGTGGGTGGGGTCTCTGCCCAAAGTTTAACAATGCGGCCTTCATTATTACTTCACCAAATGTGCTTCGGGGCACTTGAACACCCAGAGTAATCAAAGGCATTTGGAGCATGATGAATGGGGGTACGGTTGATCCCATGGGTCTGGGTTCCCCAACCATCGATCGCCCGTTAGTGGTTTTCCTTGGTGCATCTTCGGCCTCTTGGACCGGTATTTTCTCCCGCTTATGCTCCTTGTGTGTCTTGTCCTATATTTCCTTTTCTGATGCAAATTATTCATCTAGAACTTCCTTTTTCTGCAGGGATGTCCTCTTTATCTTGAGCAACAATTTCCTCAACCAATTGACCAATATCCTCTTACAAGTTCATGATTTCATCCACCCCAAACACATCATCAAAATCATCGTGTGGGGTAGGTCTATCAGGGATCTCTTCAAGTTTGGAGGAATCTAAACTGACATCAATTGGAGGCACATCTGGCATACCAAGGCTAGCATTCATACTTGGGGTAGGGGTCACCTTCTTCTTCTTCTTTCTCAGCAGTGGGACCTTAGTTTCCGAAATACTATTAGACTCTGCCTCAGTGAAAGTCTGTCTGCTCATCATTGTAGCCAATGAAGGAGATCTCGCTGAGTGAGCAGACGCCATTGGAGTTATGAGGAGACCAGAGGATATCTACTTGCTTATTTTCTAATTGGCCAGCCTCACTGACTCCATTTGTTGTTGTAGTTGTACCATCAAAGGGGTGGGACCTTGGGAGGTACCTTGGTCGAGGCATCCTCTTTTTCTTTCCCCTTACCCATGCTAGGTCTGGCAGTGGTGGAAGATGAAGTAGTCCTTCAAATGATTAGTCCCTTCCAGGTGCTTTTGGGACACACCTGGGAAAAATATTGGTGACTCACCTCCAAAATAGGGTGACATACTCCCTCAATTATCAAGTCTTCTGGGGTGGCCCAATCCATGGGAGGGAGATCCAACTTGTCCAATCCCTATTACTTGTATGCCGGGTCTTCTAGTGGCTTGTCATCTTAAAATCCATTCAGAAAAGTCTGAAGGGCGAGTGCCTTCATGATCCTTTAGACATGCATGAATGTTGATGGGCCCAGAGATCAAAACTATCCTGGCAGTCCACCCAAAAATCTTCAATATCTTCTTCATGCGACGGGGATGCCCGGGGAAGTGCTATGGAAATCTTGCCTAGAGGATCATAGTTCTTTCTAGCATGGTGGAATTCCACTAGTCTTCGGCTTTTCAATTCATTATTTTCCTCCCTTTCCATAGTGAGGCTACATGTATAATTCCCACATGAAAATGGGAATGGGATGTTGATGACCTTCTTTAATGTGAAGAAGGTGTGCAGGTCCATCATCTGCTGGAAGAACTCCAAAAGAATGATTCTATCCCTGTAGTATCAGGGAAGAAGATAGGGCTTCCCGAAGAGGTCAGTCAACCTAATGTAGGTGTGGCGTTGGAATTGAATAAAGTAGTGGCCATAAGTGCTGACCAGGTTCATTGCCTCCTGCGATAATCAGTACCTAGTGTCCCGGGTAAGTGTTAGGATATTATGGTAAATGAAAGCATCATTTACCCAGTAGAAATTCAAGAAACTGAGTTCCCATTATACTTGGGGATAATGATCCCATGGGGTCAAATGGCCTGGCCCATTCCCAAATTCACTGACTGTTCCCAAACCTGGAAAAGCTGGTCTTTGTTGAGCTAGTGCCCATAGTACATAAGATGTCATGTAGAACTTGGAACTCTGGATGATGCCCTTTAGTTGCATGTCCACATGATTGACAATGATGGCTATCCAGTTGAAATTTCAGTTACGAGTGGTGATGTAGTAAAGAAAGTAGTACATCCATGCTAATAAATCCTAGGCATGGGGTAATCCAAAGATTCTGCATAAAAATATGATGCCTGCTTGAATGGGTTCTATGAAATCCCCATAGGGAATTTCCAACTTCATCCTTTTAGGGTCCCTCTTCAGGGACTTTAGCTAGTGAGTGTTAAGGTATTTCTGGGAGATGAGGGCAACTTCCTTGAACTCCTGTAATGACTTGCTCTGGTTGAAGATGACAGACCCCTGGAATTGCAGTTTCCCCAACCCTGAGGCAAAAGTTATTGCATCCAGGGTGACGATTATTGTTGGATATTGTAGCGGCTGGGGATCGACAAGAGGAACAGTCTGAGTAGGTGCATTCTACAATGTTGCAAGCTGAAGTATTAGTTCTGGTGATTGCACCACACAGGGAAAGTTCACGGCCTTTATAATGCCGGAAGTGGCCAAGTGAGTGGCCATATTGTCTCTGCCAGCCTTTAATTGGTATATGGCTTGAATTAAGCCCTGCATTTCAGCCCTAAGTCCAGGCTCTATGTCTGTTATTTCTCGTACTTTGGAGTCCACCTTGGACCCCATGTGAATGCCTTTCTTTGGGTATTTGGAGGTTAAGGGCAGCTTTGCCAACATCTTTTCAGCCTTGGTTTTTGTGGCCAACGAAGTGGAGGTGGTAGTTAGCTCCGGGCTGTCAGGAGGGGTGATTACTTTGGACATATTGATCAACTATCTGCAACCTACAAGACCGGAGAACCGTTAGAACATGGTATATATAAAATGAATATTAGAAACTATGAGGGATTTGTCACCACCCTACACCTGTCCAATAAGTGTTAGCACATATCAAAAATTCTGGAATACTTAAAATAGACATGGGTTAGATTCTGGGGTGTTGAACTAAGTGACAAGAGGAAATGAAAGACAAGGGACTCCTCGGGACCTGGAGTCCAGATAAACTAGCCATTATCAATGTGACTAGTAGTAAGCCATATTTGGCTAACATGGGCCATCACGTGGCCACGCGAAAGATAGCGTAAATATCATTAATGGTGACAAGTGAGCCGACACAAGGGAAATTTGAATGCCAGATGGGATAGGGTTTAAATTCTCACTCATGGGAAATTGATCCCTCCATTAAGGTGACACAACATAGGAGAGAGAAAGCCACCATGGCTCAAACTAGTGAGGCACCGAGTTCAGGCCGTGGTGACTCCCTCTCAATGAGCTCGGTAAAATGATGCAAGAAATGATGGGGCACGACGAGCTCATTGAGAATGGAAGAATACTCACAAGATATACGTGAGTTTATAGAGGGCCAAAGGTTGAGACATATATACACTAAAATACAGGGAACCAAAGCTCTGCGAGGACCAAAAAAAAGCTCATAGAATAACGATGACATACATACAGTATCTACAAACTATTTACATGATTATACAACATTTACACAAGCACAAGAGCTACCCTATGGAAATGTACATCATATATACTAGTTTACAACTGCATAGAGGGCAGACAACCCTCTGGGAGAGCTAACCCACCAATGGGAGGCAACCCAAAAGCAAAACGCAAAAGGTGGAAGTGACAGAACCAGATAAAAGCGAAGCAAAAGGAAAAAATAAGAACCAAAAAACAAGAAACCAGAGAAGGCGAAACCAAAAACCTACCTAGAAACACAATGAAGAGCAGGGAAGAAGAAGATAGGGAGCACTCTGTAACAAGTCTACCCTCAAACAATCATGAACAAGCACCGCAAATCAACTTTTGATCAACCACTAAGCACAAAGTAATTCACAGTTTAATCACCTTAATCACCTAAGAATCTTTATGAATGCTCCTAAGTGTTTTTTAATCACAGTAACTATTAAAATGACAAGTAATTTCCATTTATACCCTTAGGGTAAAAACAAGCTACACTCTTCTCTGCAAAACCCCAGAATAGGCAGACCTCCGCACTCTGGGCCTGGGGATTCCATGCAACTATGCCTTCTCATGAAAGAAGACATAGTTGAAGAGAATCCCAGAGTTTGGAATCTAGCTCTAGAAAGAACAACAAACTCTAGAACCGGGCCTGGAGGTGCAAAAAGACAGAAAGCAAAAGAAAGACAAACCTCGCGGGAGCAACACCCAAAGGAAAAGCAAAGGAAACAAAGAAAACAAGGCAAGAGAAAAGGTGAAAAAAGGGGGGACCAACCATTTTACACACAAAATGTAGGGACGGGTATGCAGGGCATAACACCTTCCTCATATCATCAATAGCGAATGTTCTTTCTTGCTCATCTTGTCTAGCATTATTCATAACCTCATCATTCTTACCATCTGTGTCTCTTGACCGATTTGCAGTGATTTTACTTGTCCAGTTAGATGTTGATTGATTTCATTTAGGCTTGTAATGCTTCCTTCAGCTGTGTCTTATGTGTTGTTATTTGTAGATCCCAAAGACTCAAATAAATCAGTTATATCTTCTTCATGATAATCTATTTCATTTGAGCGAGATCTCATAACCTTTCTTTCATCCAGTATTTGTTTCATCTATATTATAGCTTCTTTATATTTCTCATAGAATATCTATATCTCTAACTTCTAATTCTCAATACTCTTGTCTAGCTTGTACCTTTCCATTTGTATGATCTTTTCTCTTAAGTATTTAAACTTTTCCAAATAAGAGATCTAGCTTTGATACCAATTGTTGGAAATAATAGAATGGTGTGTACTAAGAGGGGAGGGGTGAATAAGTACCCTTAAAAATTTTATCACTTAACCTTTATCCTTTTAGTAATCAATGGTTTTACCAACCATATATGTTATTCTATCTTTGTGTATGTTATATCAAATCATAAACTCAATTAGCATGTAAACATTCATAGAAACATTCATGAAATGTATTGACACATGACACAAGATTTGGTAATGTAGAAAACCCCTGTTAGAAGGTAAAAAATGCGGTGGGGATGAAAACCGCAAAGCTTCACTATCTACAGAATGGAAGGGGCTAGTTAAGGCTTACAATTTTGATCACTTCTGATTATCTACCCTGTTAGGAGTATCATGTAGAGACTAGTTAAGGTCTACTCCGTGAAGAGCTTTAGCAACACTATTTAGTGTGCACTCGGTTAAGAGATTTACATAGGATTGTTAAATCCACCTTTCTCAAGGATTTCTTCTATTTTCTACACTTGTTAGAATGTAGTCAAAAATATCCATTGACCTGAGTATATGCAATCTAGACTTGTTGAATATAGATCCATTAAAGATTACATGTATATTTATCACCTATAGTGATTGATCAATACCTCTGTTCTTCTAAGTAGCCTTGAATCCAGTTCTTGATAACCTGTTTCATCTTTTGTTGTTCTTTTGCATAAAAATCTTAGTCTAATCCATAGATGTGCTTCTCAGATACAATCATCATCACACACATGTTCTAATTGATTACATATCTATTTATACAATGAGTTTGACCTAGACGAGTTTCATGTATTACAATGACAACTCTATGATCGAAGGTTTACAACTTGACCTTGATCTCCTAGTTTGCATGTTTTTCAATCAGTTAGACTGATTAAAATAATTATAATTACATTTCTTGTCCCTCAAGAAATGGATTTAAAGATAATCAAAAAGATAAATATAAAACACAAGTGTTTTAGCTAACGTGGAAGTCAGATCAACATTTCTCATAATTCTAACTATCTCTCGATAGACTAGTGCTCAGGTTGCTCTTTAGCTTGTCGGGTTCCTTTGTTATTTGTCATGTCAGATTACACTATAATCTAATTTTTGGGTTCCTCTGTCAGGTTTCTCTGTCAGGTTACTCTGTCGGGTTCCTCTTGTAACATTTTTGGGTTGCACTGGTAAACTGTGTCATCGGGTTCCCTTGTGAGCTTGTCTGTCAGATTGCACTAAACCTGTCTTTTGGTGTGGGTGATATCGACAATTTCAAAACTATTTTCCTTTGCATACTAATAGAAAAATATGTCTTCAATGATTAGATGATAATTTTTTTAAAATGAAATGCATATATATGTTGAGTTCATAAAAGTCTTTGTAGAAAATCATAAATCTAAAGATGATTTTGACATAAACAACATTAGTGCCTCTCCTAGGTTGTCTTAGCTAATGAAGATAGAGATCATATTCCTAACAATACTACATTAGAGAGTATTAGTTCCTCTCCTCTTAAAGATACCTTAGTGCAAGAGTCTAAGGGTGTCAATTTATGCACTCCTTTAGATCCTCTTCCTTCTCTGAGAGCTTCTTCTCTTTATAAAATTATCTTCAATAATGATGACATGTTTCATTTCCTTCATGATTTATCTCCTAAAATAACATTAAGGATCAAGATCTTGATAAACCTTCTTCTTCTTCCCAACCTAAAGATGATGTGACTAATGATTATATGATTCTAAATCTCCCTAAAGCTATCAATGCTCCTATTATTCCTCCTTATACTGCAACCTTTCACAAACCTCAAGATGAAATTTCTTCACATTCTCAATTAGAGGCTCATTAAAATATAGGCTATTACATTACTTCTCAACATATATATTGTGGAAAAGGTCTTGGAATTAACAAACAAGGAATAAAGGTTCCTATAGATCCTCCTACACAAGTCATTAGAAAAGGTATAGGATTTATACCTATAGCCAATACTTTGCCTTCTTCAAATCCTATTGCTCCTTCTTCACCAAATCATAAACCTCCTTGTTTACGAATTCTTTTACCAACTCCATCAAATTATAACATGCCTTTAGATGATATTTTTTCCTTTTCGTCATTTTCCAAAAAATCAAAGATCTCATAATGGTGATTTTCATTGTCTTTTTCATCATAGAAATAAACATTGTCTAACTGATTATATTGAATTTGGACAATTTGTTGAAGATTTAGTAGATAGATGTCTTATTTTTTTATTAACAGATCTTATACTTTTTCTTGATATAAAAAATGTACACTAGCATTCCCTTTGCCTATTATGTGCTCCATGCCATGAGATCTTAGTAGCTTACCTTGTTGGGGGATCTTTGTTTTGCATGTGCCATGTTTTTCTTTTCAATCTCTCCTTGTGAGAAACATTATATATCCCTTCCCTTGTCTTCATGATTAGGGGGAAAAGTTTTTCTCTTCGATCTCCTTAATTTTCCAAAGGGTCCATTATCTCTTTAACGACTTGTATATTTTATTACACGGTGTCCTTCCTTGCATGGACTTGTTTTTTCTACATGAGGATATTTCTCTTTTTTAGGAGATCAATATGATGACATAAGTTTTTGCCATTAGTATGAAAAGAGAAAATAGTGGTTATAAACCATCGGTTACACTACACCGAAAGTCAGGTTTTCAGTTCACACCAAAAATGCCAAGCAAGGAGAAACCAAATGACACATTTTTGAAGTGTAAAATGACAATGCAACCCATACATGATAAAGTGGAACCTGAAAAGAGTAAACCAACAGTGGAACCCAACAAGAAAAATACAGTGCAAACTGAAAGAAAAAACAAGAGAGGAACCTGAGAGACAGTTCAACAAAGGAACACCGAAAGACTGTCAAACTGATTTAAGAGAAAACCAAGCATCAGACATTGAAAGTCAGTTATATCCTAAGAAAAGTGGATCTCACTTCTACGTCAGATAAAATAGCTATATCCTATATTTAGAGTTTTTATTTTTTTTCAATTCATTTCTTAAGGAACAAGAAACATTACTGTAATTTTTTTAATCAGTCCAATTGATTAAAAACATGCAAACTAGGAGATCAAGGTCAAGTTGTAAACCTTTGATCATAGAGTTAGTTTTTTAATACATGAAACTTAATTAGGTCAATCTATTGTATAAATAGATATTGTAATCATTAAATTGAGATGGATGATAGGATGATTGTAGCCAACGAGTACATCTATGGATCAGAATGAGAGTTTCAAGAAGTAGAAAAATAAAAGATGAATTTGGTTATCAAGAACCAAGAACAGAGGCTACCGAGCAACATAGGTATTGATCAATCACATTAGGTGATACATTTATACATGTAATCTTGAATGGATCTGTAATCAGCAATTGTTAGATTTCACACACTCGAGTCAATGAGTATTTTTTTCTGCATTCTAACAAGTGTAGCAAATAGAAGAAATCCTTTCAAGAAAGGTGGATTTAACAATCCTATTATAAATCTCTTAACCGACTGTACACTAAAAAATGTTGCTAAAGCTCTTAATAGAGTAGACCTTAACCAGTCTCCACATAATACTCCTAACAAGGTAGATCATCAGAAGTGTTCAAATTGTAATCCTTAACCGACCCCTTCTAATCTGCAGATAGTGAAGTTTTTATGGGTGTCATCCCCACTATAGTTTTTACCTTCTAACAGGGGTTTTTTTGTGTTACCATATCTTGTGTTATGTGTCAATTACTTTCATGAATATTTCTATGAATGTTTACATGTTTGTTAAGTTTATGAATTGATATATCTTACACAAAGATAGTATAGAATAGATGGTTGGTTATACAATTGATTACAAAATGGATAAAGGTTAAAAGAGATAAAAAATTTAGAGGTATTGATTCACCCCTCCCCTCTTAGTACACACTTCCCATTATTTCCAACAATTGGTATCAGAGCTAGATCTCTTATTTGAAAAGTTTAAAGACTTAAGAGAAAATATCATACAATGGAGAAGTATAGGCTTGACAAGAGTATTGAGAATTAGAAGATGGAAATTCAGATCTTCAATGAGCAGTATAAAGAAGCTAGAATCAAGATGAGACAACTACTAGATGAGAGAAAGAATATGGCATCTCACTATAATGAAACAGACTACCATGAAGAAGAGATATCAGATCTATTTGAGTCTTCAGGATCTACAACTAGCAAAACATCAGACACATCAGAAGAAAGCATCATAAGTCTAAATGAAATCAATCAACATCTGGCTAAACAAGTAAAATATCTTCAAATTGGTCAAGAGACATAGGTGGTAAGAATGATTAGTGTCATGAACAATGCTAGACAAGCTGAGCAAGAGAGAACACTAGCTATTGATGACATGAGGAAGATTAATGAAAAGCTACAGAAAAAGAGTTAGAAATACAAAGACTTATAGAACATCATCATGAGATTACAAATCAGATTATTCTTATGAGTCAAGAGGCAAACATAATGAATACAAAACTCATTGAAAGAATAGAAGCTATCAGTGAGCTAAGAGAAGAAAATAAAAATCTGAAACAAGAAGTAAGAATTCAGAAACAACATAATGAAATAATCAAGAGAGTTGAAGAAAGCAATAAAAGGATAGATGATTTTCTCGATGGACAAAGGAGAGCCAACAACAACACCAGACTAGGCTATACCAAGAATGGAGAATCACCCAATCAAGCTAATCCAAATAATGTCTATGCAAATCCAAAACCAAGAAAGCTGATATGCAATCACCATGGAAGGCAAGGCCACACATCAAATGTTTGCAAAAGAAAAATTAAAGGTACTCCTAAATCTACACCTTCATTCATAGGAATTTGTTATAAATGTAAAAATAAAAGACATAAAGCATATGAATGTAAATCTGAGGTGAAACAACCAATGAAGGAAAACTACATGGACAAATATTGTCCTACTTGCAAAATGCATGGGCACACATCTCTTAAATGTTAGAAGAAGAAAAAGAAAGCATGGAAGCCTAAAAATCAAGAAACTGCCTATCAACCAAAAAGAGTTGGTAACCAATATGTTTGGGATTACAATACATGGGAAAATTGTACAACATGTGGAAGATTTGGTCACATAGCTGAAAACTATATGAGACAATGGACAAGAAGGTCTAGAGGCTAGACTAACCCCGGAATGGCATGTCTACACTGTCATAAAGTTGGTCATCTGAAGAAATATTACAAAGACCAAATGATAGAGACCAGGACCTTTGCCAATGGAAACACCATTAAAGACATCAGGAAGCTGAGAAACAAAATGTGGAGGAAAGATATAAATACTGATGAAGCTGGAATGAGAAATGCAAATGGTGACACCTTATCTAATGGATTTGGTGACATCACCACCCCCACCTAAGAAAAACAAGTATGGAATTGCATTATACCAAGTTATATTTTACATTAGTTCCATTATACATAGTTAAAATATCAAATCAGCATGATTAAAGATGCACTATGGTATTACTTGTTATAATTATGTGAATTCAATCCCATCGGTTAATACATATCAAAATGCATTGGTGTACTTATAAATCTAAGCTGTCTACACTTACTGAGAATTGTTGGTTAACATATAGAAGCTAAAGTTGCTAGTGTAAACTGAGATCCGTCGGTAATCATGTGAGTTGATAAAGTTGTCTTTGCCATACACTGAAATCTATTGCTGAATGTAACATGTTAAAAACTACCCCGAAGCATCATGTTTTCACTAAAAGAGAAGTTAGTGTCTCACTCGACAACTCTGTCTTCACACACCGAGAAGTGGTTGAGCATTAATGACTCAACTTAGGGCAAAGTCTATAAATAGATGATGGAAGGGTTTCATTTCTCACCAAGCGATTAAAGCAAAGAGACAGAGAGAAACCATAGTACAAAATGAAAACATTGCAGAGCAACACCAACTCAATTCACAAGCACTCCAATAGACTCCTAATAGCTACAGAGGTGCAAAGTAAGTACCAACATAAACCAAGAACTCTGATTATCATTTGTGGGAAAGCCCTAATTTTAGAGTCATTGCAACTACATCAAGAACCGCTAAGCTCAAGAATATTAAGAAGAAAAAGGTCAACCTAATCAAGAACAGTACATGTGAGGAACCTAAGTATAAGATATGCCTAGAGGTTGCCTCGCAAATCAAAAATGCTGGTGCATTCTCAAGAATACAAGCTAGGGCTTTTCTCATCAAAGACGTGCGGGCATATATTCACTACAAAATAGCAGAGATTGGAAACCTGGAAGTTGAACAAGCTTTTAAGAATCTTTGCAACAATGATGTCACTATTAATAAATAACACAAGAACATTGAGGTAAAAGGGCTCACAAATGCCCTATGGTTCCCGAAGGAGTTCAAGACCGAATGGATTTGGTTAGTACTATGTGTGTGTAAATGGGTACCTATCAGAATAAACACAAACACTCAATAGATCATTATATTAGTGTAAAAAGGGTTAGAAAAGCATATAAACCCACTAAAACCGACCTATTGCCTTCTAACTAGGAGGAGTGTGACTAAAAACATATCAACCCTCAGAATATGCTATTGAATCAGTGACTAATACAACCTAGCATGAAGGATTTGAATAAAAACAAACTAAATGATGATAAAACATGCAAACTAGCTTCAAAATAAGAATAATGAACTAGCATGAGATGAAACATGAAATATAATTCTAGAGATAATCTAGCAGCATAACAATGCAATTTTGATCTAAGATGAAGGCTTATTTGTTCTCAAAACAGGCTTCTATTTATAGAAGAATGGGAGAGAGAGGGGGGGACAAGGTTCATTTATGAATTAGAAGGCCCAATAAATGAATATGTAAGAGCTATTAATGCCTAAGGCATTAATAAGGCATGGGAGAGACATGGGCTTAAGGTCTTCATATTAATGAAGGCATTAATAAGGCATGTGGGGGTGTAAGA
>MU223244.1:612015-632096 GCA_018584345.1 Thuja plicata | reverse complement strand
GGAATATTAATAAATGAAATAAACTTATTTAATTCATTTAGAAATATAGAAACTAATTATTAAAACAATAAAATTGCTTTTTAATAATTAGAGGACTATAGCCATTTTAATTAAATTAAATAGGCTAGGAGAATGGGTTGAATGCAAGTGATATTTGATATAGGGATTTATTTAATTCCTTTATAATTAAATACTATAGCCATGTTTGATTTTGATTTGATCTGATTGGTCAAAATTGATTTGATTTGTATGGCTATAATAGATAATATAAATCAGTGATAAAAATCACCTAGGACATTAAATTGATTAAAAGAATTATGCCAAGCAGTAACAGGGTCATTTGAACATAAATCGAGGGTATGATCACACTTAGGGCAAATAGGGTCTATAGTTGTGACAGACCAAATTCAGGTGGTTACAAGTACTAAGCATGATACATGACCGAAAGTTATGGCTGGATGAGCCTAAATCAATAACCATGGATGTTATACATGTTGTCATCAGTTATCCCATAACTGATAAGGTAAAGGCACCGAAGCACCCACCTAAACTCAAAATTGATAAGAATACAAGAGCTACATGGGATGGAAGAGGAATAAAGATATTTGACATCAATGATGATGAACTTAGATTTGAAGCATGTGTCTTAGGATACAAGTTCTTTTAGGCAAGCAGGATGAACAACATTGCATCTAGAGCAGTGGATACAACTTATAAGATTGTCAAGGAGGGATTGCAGTTGGATCTATTAGAATTGCTCCTTAGATAATTAGAAGAGAACATGAAGACAATAAGAAATGCAAAGTCAAATTCATGTAAGTTTGGTTCTATGATAATGTACATATTTTCTATTTCCAAGAATCTTTCCCATCTATAGGAAATGTGCAATGGGACACTACAAGAGTAGTGACCATACAGATTAGTGAGTTCATAAAATCACTAGGAGATAACTTTGAATCAGTCATGGATGAATGCTTTTCTGGGTTCAAAGATAGAATGCATAAGAGAGTAAGGATTCCATAACAGTTAATTGAAAAGTTCAAGACTGACATCTATTTTATGGTAGACATTGACTATACATACATCAATCTAGCTGTACTAAGGACAACACGGCTATCACCACTTGACTATGAGGTGAACATAGATCAAGCATCAAAATAAATTGAGGCATTGATAAAGGAGCCATTAGATAAAACACAACCTAAATTTGGAACGTATGAGGAAGCCAAACAAAGGATTAAAATTAGCTTGGTTGTGAAGAAGATCGATAGGAAGAAAGACAAGATGGTTAAGAATTTGAAGAAAAGGTTGTCGCTAATAGAAGAAGAAACTAAAAAGAAAGAAGAAATCGAGGGTCTATCACCCATCAGTGAAGCTGAGAAGGAGAGTGACTCAGAGTCTATAGAGTTAGATACACCACTACCTCCACCAACAAAGAAGCTGAGGGCTACTGCTAGATCTAGGAACAGGAGTCAGACAACAAAGGATACAAGTCCTTCATCAGTTAAGAAAGGTCAAGTAAGGACCTATAAAATAAAACCTCCAACCAAAAAGACCACAACACCAAAGAGGAGAAGGAAAATAATCCTAAATAAGGAAGACATAGAGGACATAGAGTAGGATGAATCTGTCCATACATAATAGACTAAGATTCCTGAAACTATTGATGGGATATGTGAGTCAATTGAAAAAAGAGGTGGCTTAACCAACACCACGGTAAGAAAGTGGCTAACATTAGAACCTGAACATCAGAACAAGGTTGAGGAATCACTGATAAGAGAAATGATAAAATTCAAATATGTACCCGTACAATTTGATGACAAAATGCCAAAAGCACTAAAGTAAAGATTATCTGCTAGATGGACTTCTGCATTAAAGAATGAAAAGGAGATAAGGGAAAGAGTCCTAGTTTCTCTTATGCCTCCCAAATAAAAAAAAAAGAAATCCAGGAGATGATGGAGAAATATACAAAGGAGTTCTAACCCAAGATGAGAGCTTACAAGGTTCTACAAGGAAAGCTTATATAGCTAGAGAAGGATAGTAACAAAATTTGGAGTAAAATACTCAATAGACCTATTAAGGAGGCAAGTACCGAGAGAAAATCACCTCTCACAAATGACCCACACAATGATGAATCTCCAGCTAAACCTAGCCCATAGCACATATAGATAAATGACACATAGGATGTCAGAATAGTATAATTGGACAAAGAATAATTGAACACAACAGGCAACAAAAATATGGATGTTACTGATGAAACATGGCTAGACAATACTATGGACAATATTTTTATTGACATCACCGATGATCCTGTAAATAAGGTAAATAAAGATGAAGATATTACTATTACATGTGATCAGCCTAAGGATCAAGTTACATCTATTGATGTTGCACAAGTACACATATCGGGCTAGATGCCATTATTGATTCAAGCAATCAATATAATCTCATAGAAGGAGAAGACCCCTGAGCCTGATACAAGCATACTCAAGGATGCAGGAGAAGGAGAAAAGAAAGACACAACTAATGAACAAAATGTCATCGGAGGAGATCAAAATGTAACAAGTGTAGATCTCAAAAAAATAGATGGAGACCAAACAGAAAAATATGCACAAATTAAAGATAAAGAAGAAGTGCAAAAAGAGAAAGATGAGCAAGATAAGACAGTTGATACCATGCTGAAGGACACCAAAGGAGTCGATGTAGATACACCAAAGGTAGATAAGGAGACATCCTTAGACAACCAATAGGAAAACACTGAGCAGCTAGATAAAGGTACAACTCCACAGAAGCCTTCCTCCAGCACATTAGGCCAAGCATAAAAGATGGCTATGGTTCTGCATACAGGTGCATCATAGAAGAAAAAGAAGAAGACCAAAAAAAAAAAAGTTGGAAGTCACACTTGATGAGATAATAGAAATACCAAAGTGTGATCCAACTACTTTAGATTTTGAATCACTCCAAGAATATGGAGAAATCTGTCAAAGGAAAGCTTTGCAAGAAAAACTTAAAAAGCAGCACCGAGACTCCTTAGTATTGGAGACCACAAGGGATATCCTAAACCAGATAGTTCCCGACATTGATGTTGATCACAATGACCCCATTTTGGATCAACTTTTCATTCTCACTGATGCCATCAAAACAAAAAATGTAGATGCAGAAAAGGCAATTCAGGAATGAGCAGAATAGAAGTTTCAATACAAACTGACAGAAAAGATTAGCCAAGAAGTGGAAAAAAATAAGGTAAAGCTTTAGAGTTAACAAATGAATTTGATCCAATCATTACTAAAGTTGTTTCCTTAATCCAAAATCTATGCACTTAAGAAAAATTTACAAAGGATAATAATGAAAATATTGCAAAGATTGATTCCGATCTGAATGCAAGTGCTCAAAGTCTAACCACATATGAAAATGCAATAAAATTGCATTATGAGAAGATCATTGAAATCAAAAGGTTAAGACAAGAACTTTGGGAAGAAGAGTCACAGTTCAGAGAGGAGGTTACCAAAATACAGGCTCTACTACTACCAAACCTCACACTTTAGCAACAAAACATAAGTTCGAAAAGGAAACTTATTGCCATCCCTGAGATGTCTGTAGAAGACAACATCTATGACATGCATGCTTGGATCACATTAGAGCACATGGATCTTGAGAATTTAAAGGAGAAAGGGGAGAAGATGATGGAGGAAATGAAGACCTCTCACTCTCATATTTTTGACAAGCTATAGGTATACACCTTTGCCCTTACTATCAAAAAAGGGGGAAAAGGAAAATGATATGTACAAAAAGGCCAAAGGGGAAAAGGAAAATATAGCACAAAGGGAAAAGATAAGGTGAAAAGGAAGAGATAGTATAAAGACTAGTGTACATACACATATACTATACTATAGCGGCATATGCATAGGGGGAGTCATGAAATGACTAAGTAATATACAAGGTGTACATACTATAAACTTTGTTAGTATTTTGCACATATCAATTTTTGATACTAATGTTAAAGGGGGAGATTAATGACATAAGTTTTTGTCATTAGTATGAAAAGATAAAACAATTGTTATAAACTATCAGTTACACTACACCAAAATTTAGGTTTTCAGTTTAGACCAAAAGTGCCAAGCAAGGAGAAACCCGATGACACAGTTTTGAAGTGTGAATCGATAATGCAATGCGAACATGATAAAGTGGAACCCGACGAGAAAAATATAGTGCAAACCAAAAGAACATACAAGAGAGGAACCTGACAAATAGTTCAACAAAGGAACACCGAAAGAATATCAAATTGATTTTAGATCAAACCAAGCATCAGACACCAAAATTTAGTTATATCCTGAGAAAAGTGGATTTGACTTCCACGTCAGATAAAATAGCTATATTCTATATTTAGATTTTTGATTTGTTTTATATCCATTTCTTAAGGAACAAGAAACATTATTGTAATTGTTTTAATCAGTCTAACTAATTAAAAACATGTAGACTAGGAGACTAAGGTCAAGTTGTAAACCTTTGATCATAGTGTTAGTTTTGGAATATGTGAAACTTAATTAGGTCAATCTATTGTATAAAAATATATTGTTGTTAGTAATAAATTAGAGGGGGGGTAAATCAGTGGCCTCAAAAACTTATCCTTAATCTAACCACCAATCAAATAAACCTTGGATTATTATGTCCCTACAAGATGCATGCCATGAAATACTTATAATGATTACTTGTCTGTCAGTTTATCTTGTTCGTCCTTATTCTCCTTGATTACAGATAAGGAGTATAACTATTTACTGAAATACATTAAATATGTAGAGTATACTGATGAATCTAGTGTTAACTATGTCAGATACAAAAAATAAAGAAATGAATCATACACACATAACACATGAATTTTTAATGTGGAAACCCTGTTAAGGGAAAAAATCACTATGACCGGTACCCCAAATTTTCACTCTTCTAAAGTGAGCCCTGTTAAGAGCCAACCTTGTTAAAGGTTACAAACACACTGTTAGGTGTGACCTTGTTAGAGGATTTTACACATATAGGTTGTCACTTAGTATCAAGCATCTAATGCTTCCATCCTTGAATCAACCTCTCTGTTAGACCATCAATAGGCATCGGGCATATCCAATGCTACTTTCATGAATCAACCTTTTTGACACTCCTTGGGATGTACCTCAATATATAGAAGACTGTTAAGTCCCGCTCTTTTAAGAGACTTGATGCTTCAATGGTTAAACTAAAACAAAATGACCTGTTTCTAATGCAACTTGAATTGCAGATTTTCAAATCTATTTAATTACATTACCTCTCTGATCAATGTATCAATTTAATTCTTTTGTACTCCATACTTTCTACTCTGTGATGCTGTGCTCACTATTCATCAGTGTCTGTAGAATTCCTTAGCTCTACTTCAGCTTGATTGATCAGTACTACATGAAGTCATTCTTCATTAGTTTCTCTTTAGAATCCTCTTTCTATTCACTCCCCTTAATCCCCTTTTCATGTGATACGAAAATGAATTAAGCTTGTCTCTTATATAGACATGATATTCACTGTTTCTTGATTCTTGATTCTTGGTGTGAAAAACAATCTAGCCAAGCATAACTCCTGATTTGTCTCATAGTTATCTTCATACCAACTGTATGAATTAGATTTAAATCAATTACTTAACTCTAGTCAAATAAAACAAAGAAAACAACCAGTTAAGTCTATCTTTAGCTCTTGCCAGCTAGATATTTTGTCATTTTCTAAACTCTCTGGTCCGTCGATCAACTCTTTAGTTAGTCATTGGTTACAACTGTTAGTTCTGTCACTATGACTCCAGTTAGCTTTAGGATCTTTGTTTGTCGGGTAACTCTATTTTCAGCTCGTCGGGCATCTTGTGGTTTGCTTCGTCAGGAAACATTGTCTTCTGCTTGTCGGGTATCATTGTGACTTTTCTTCTTTTCCTTTACCGATGGTGTGCACTCTGTCAGTGCTTGTATGTCAATTAGTGAATAATTGAATTTTATGCATTGCTAAAAGCATAACCTTTGCTCCATTGATTATCTAAATTCTTTGGCATTATATACATGACCGTACAAATGATATCAAGTTGACATGATCAATGAAAATACAAATCATTAACTGATTTAATGCCTTGCATTATCTTCAACATAACATTTTCAAACATTTAATCAGTTACATGTCATCAATCTCTCCCTTTGGCATTGATGGAAACAAACTTATATTATCACACTATACTATTTCTAATAGAATATGAAATACAATTGTTGAGATTCATCAAACTACCGATCTCTCCCTTTTGTCAACCGATAAATGTCTAAACTTCGGTAAGCTCTGTTTTAGCTTAGATTTGATTCCTGTAGTTCTTTTGTCTTTTGATGTGTTGATTCCTTTGCTTGTGTCAATTTCTCTCCTTTTGATTGTTCTTCTATTTTGATTTATTTTTCTCTTTTTAGCAACTCTTCCTTTGTATAAACTTTTTCATACAAAATCTCTCCCTTTGGATATGATCTCTCCCTGTTGGAGTAATCTGATAATGGATAATCTTTCTCATAAGAATGTGATAATATGGATAATCTCTCTCCCTTTGAAAACAATGCCAAATAGATATTTTACAAATATCTGACATTCATGTCAAACAATCATTTTCCTATCCATAATATACTCCTTGAATTTCCCTTATCCATCAACAATACAACAATAATCTCTGGTGCTTAGTTCTGATATATACCTGTCTATATATAGATGTATCTTTTAAGTTCATCTTGTTTCTTGCATCAACATGAATGATGATCTCATAATATGTAGGTTGATGCAGTCTTCAGTCATTTACTGACTGGTAGACAAGGGTTTGACCCCTAGTATTTTTCTCCAGTACTCAAATGTATCCTTGGGTAGTGGCTTGGTGAAGATATCAGCCAATTGTTCTTTGGATTGCACATATTCAAGTATCACCTCTTTTTATTGAACTTGTTCTCTTAAGTAATGATACTTGATGGAAATGTGTTTCAATTTTGCATGCATGAATGGATTCTTGGAAATGTTTATTGCACTAGTGTTATCACAATATATAATCACTGGTTTTAAGGTCTTCATATGCATACCTTCCAGCATTTGTTTGATCCATGCAATATTTGAGAAATTTGTAGTAGTAGCAACATACTCTGCTTCTATAGTAGACCAAGAGATGCATCCTTGCTTGTTGCTAATCCATGTGACAAGCTTGTCACCCATAAAGAATGCTCCTCCAGTTGTGCTCTTTTGGTCATCAAGATTCCCAGCCCAATCAGCATCAGTAAACACCTTAAGTTCAAATTTGCCTTCTCTTCTATACAATAAGTTGAATTCCTTAGTATTCTTTAGATATCTTAGAATTCTTTTCACAGCAGTCATATGTGATTCCCTGGGGTTAGCAGAAAATCTAGCAACAATTCCTACTGCATGTGCAATATCTGGTCTAGTGTGTACAACATACATGAGTTTTCCAATCATTGATCTATACAAAGTCTAATTTACCTCTATTGTTTTGTCCTCCTTTGTCAACTTACATCCAATAGCCATAGATGTTCCAAATGGTTTGGATTCTTCCATCTTGAATATTTTTAGGACCTCTTTGATGTATTTGGACTGTGTAATGAAAATTCCTTCACTTTGTTGAATGATCTGTAGACCTAGAAAGAACTTGATCTCTCCAAACATATACATCTCAAACTCTTTTCTCATCTCATTAGCAAATATTTTGCATAGTATATCATTGCCTCCAAATATGATGTCATCAACAAATATTTTAGCAACCAAGGTGTTAGCATCAGTATCTTCTTTGAAATAAAGATTACTATTTTCACTAGTCCTTACAAATACAATACTTATTAGATAGGAAATAAGTCATTCATACCAGGCTCTTGGAGCTTTTTTCAATCCATACAAGGCTTTGTAAAGTTTGCATACCATGTCCCTCTTGTCTGGATCAACAAACCCTTCTGGTTGTTCAATGTATAATTCTTCTTCAAGTATTCCATTTAGGAATGATGACTTGACATCCATTTGGTATACCTTGAATCCTTTGAATGCAGCATAAGCAAGTAATATTCTTACTCCTTCTATCCTAGCAATGGGTGCAAAGGTCTCTCCATAGTCTATACCTTCCTCTTGTGCATACCCTTTGCATACTAGCCTTTCTTTGTTCCTTGTGACTTCTCCATTCTCATTCAACTTATTCCTGAATATCCATTTTGTACCGATGACATTCTTGTCATATGGTCTTGGCACAAGTGACCATGGTTTGTTCTTCTCAATCTACTCAATCTCATCATTTATAGAAATTATCCATTCCTCATTATCTAGTGCAGCATTGACAAATTTTGGCTCAAAATCACAAATTAAACAATTTGAGTTTGAAGACTTACTTCTTGTTCTTGTACTTGCTTTCTTATCTCCTATGATTTGGACCTCTGGATGGTTCCTTCTTACATATATTGCAAGTACAGGTACAGTTATTTGTCTATTAGCTTGATCATTATTTTGATCTTCATTATGTTCTTCATTACCTTGCACATTATCTTGATCATTATCCTGACCATCGGTACTCGTAGCCTGATCCTCGGGAGCAATGATTTTTAGCTTAGGGGATCTACATTGTTGGTAGGGTAGAGTGTCAGGTTCCTCATTGTAAGTGAACTATTATAGTCCTTTGGTTCTTTAGTGTTTTATTATTCATTCTTCTCTACAAATTCATCTATCTTTACATTTGCACTTTCAATAAGTTTGTTAGAGGCTTTGTTTAGACATTTTTAAACCTTGCTCTTGGTAGAATACCCTAGAAAAATTGCTTCATCACTCTTGGAGTCAAGTTTTCCATTTCTATCATCTTTTAAGATATAACATTGACTGCCAAATTTTTTGAAATAACCTACATTGGGTGTGTATCCATACCATAGCTCATAAGGTGTCTTCTTGGTGTCTTTCTTCAATTGTACTCTGTTCAGTGTGTAAATAGAAGTATTGACAACTTCCCTCCAAAATATTTGGGTGATTCCTTTTTCTATCATCAATGTTCTAGCACAATAACCTATTGATCTGTTCTTTCTCTCAACAATCCCATCGTGCTATGGCATTCTTGGTGCATAAACCTGTCTTTTTGTACCATGCTCATTACAAAAGTTAGTGATTTCATCTGATATAAACTCACCTCCTCTATCTGATCTCAAAAATTGTATATCCTTATCACTTTATTTCTCTACCATAACCCTATACCATTTGAACATCTTAAATGCTTCTTATTTATCTTTTAGAAACATAACTGTCATCATTCTAGAGTAATCATCAACAAAGAGAATAAAATATCTATCTCCATAATAACTCTTTGTCCTCATGGGTCCACATAAATCAGTATGGACTAATTCTACAATTGCATCATATGTATGGGTTTTTCTTTTGAAACTAGACTTTGTCATTTTACCTTTTTGATAGTTTTTACACATGATGTTGCTGGGTTTGGTCATTGTTGGTAAGCCTCTGACATTTCTCTTTTTGCAAATTTTTATTATGTTGTCAAAGTTCACATGACACAGTCTTTTGTGTCATAATCATATGTCTTAATTTGTAGCAATTAAACAAGTGGAGTCAGTATCATTCAGATAGAATAAGTTACCTTTTGTCTTCTCACTAGTACTAATTAGATTTCCAAATTTGTTTAAGATCTTTGCATTTTTTTTTTCAAATGCTACTTTGTGACCTAAATTATTCAACCGAAAAACACTCAATAGATTATAATTCAATCCATTTACCCGATAAGCATTCTCACACTTTATCTGGTTATTCAACATTATTTTTCCTCTACCTTCAACTGGACAAGGTGTGTCATTTCCCATTCTTACTGATCCATCCTTGTAGTATTCAAAAGTCTCAAAATTTACTTATCACCGGTCATATGATGAGTGCAGCCACTATCTATGATCCAAACATCATTTTTGCTAATTTTAGATATGAGAATGGTTTCTACATACCTTTCTTCATCATCATCTAAATCATCCTTTATAGCCACACACACCATCTTGATGTCTTCATTAGATTCGGTGTCAGTATCATCATCCTTGCATTCTTCTAGGTAGCTGACCTTCTTTCCTTTGTCCCTATAGTCTCAGGTATCTCTTCTTTCTGATTGTTGGTAGATTCTATAATCACCTCTGTCAGACTTCTTTTCAAAAGATCTGTCATTACTTTTGCCATCTTTTCTTCTGTTAGTACATCTTGTAGAAAAATGTCCAATCTCTTTGCAATTAAAACAAACAAGTGGCAATTTACCTTTGCCTCTTTGCATTCTTCTGGCCATAAGTACTGCTTCAATTTCATCAAGATCATCTTCTTCATTTTCACTATCACTATCTTTTCTCATACTATTTTTTTGACTTGATTTACTTATTCTCATAGAAGTTTTGAATGCAGACTCTATGTTTGGTAAGACACTATTATCGAAGTTATTCATTTCAAATGAAATCAGCCTTCCAATTAAACTGTCTAGAGTAACATTTCTATTTTCTACTGCTCTCATTTCTTGAATGGCAGATACTCTAATAGCATAAGTAGGAAGTAAGGTTCTTAGAATTTTACTTACCACTGTATCTTCTTCTAGTACACCTCCAACTCCTTGAATAGCATTGAATACCTCTTTAATTCTTGTGTTATACTGAGTGATGTTTTCTCCTTCTTTCATTTTGAGATCATCAAAATTTCCTCTAAGGCTTTCTTCCTTGGCTGTCAAAACATTTTTGTCACCACCATGTACAAGCTTCAATTTGTCCCACATCTACTTTGCAATTTTGCATTCTTTGACATCTTCAAATTTAGCATCGGAGAGTGAGGAAGCAAGCTCTATCATCATGCCATTATGTTCATGCTTCTCTCTCATTTGTTCAACTATTGGTGCTCATGTGGGCAACACATATTTAGTTTCAAGGAATTGAGTAACATCATTACCAATACCTGATAAGTGGAGTCTTATCCTGCTTTTCCATGAAGCAAAATTATCTTTGTTCAACTTGGGCACATCTCGCTTATTCATCTTCTGATCTTTAGCTTAGGTCTTGAAACCTTCCTTCTAAGCACACAAGCTCTGATACCAATTGTTAGTAATAACTAAGGGGGGGGGGGTGAATCAGTGGCCTCAAAAACTTATCCTTAATCTAACCACCAATTAAATAAACCTCAGATTATTATGTCCCTACAAGATGCATGCCATGAAATTATTTTAATGATTAACTGTCTATCAGTTTACCTTATCTGTCCTTATTCTCCTTGATTACCAATAAAAAGTATAACTATTTACCAAAATATAGTAAATATGCAGAGTATATCGATAAATCCAGTGTTAACTATGTCAGATACAAAACAATAAAGAAATGAATCATACACACATAACACATGAAATTTTAATGTTGAAACCCTATTAAGGGAAAAAACCACTGGGATTGGTACCCCATATTTTCACTCTTCTGAAGTGAGCCCTGTTAAGAGCCAACCTTGTTAAAGGTTACAAACATACTATTTGGAGTGACCTTGTTAGAGGATTTTACACATATAGGTTGTCACTTAGTATCAGGCATCTAATGTTGTCATCCTTGAATCAACCTCTCTCTTAGACTGTCAATAGGTATCAGGCATATCCAATGCTACTTTCATGATTCAACCTTTTTGGCACTCCTTGGGATGTACCTCAATATATAGAAGACTATTAAGTCCTGCTCTGTTAAGAGACTTGATGCTTCAATGGTTAAACTGAAACAAAATGACCTATTTCTAATGCAACTTGAATTAGATATTTTCAGATCTATTTAAGTACATTACCTCTCTGATCAATGTATCAATTTAACTCTTTTGTGCTCCATACTTTCTGCTCTGTGATGTTGTGCTCACTATTCATCGGTGTCTGTAGAATTCCTTAGCTCTACTTCAGATTGATTGATCAGTGCTGCATGAAGTCATTCTTCATCAATTTCTCTTTAACATCCTCTTTCTATTCACTCCCCTTAATCCCATTTTCATGTGATATGAAAATGAATTAAGCTTGTCTCTTATATAGACATGACATTCACTGTTTCTTGATTCTTGATTCTTGATTCTTGATTCTTGATTCTTGGCGTGAAAAACAATCCAGCCAAGCATAAATCCTGATTTGTCTCATAGTTATCTTCATGCCAACTGTATAAATTAGCTTTAAATCAATTACTTAACTCTAGTTGAATAAAACAAAGAAAATAACCAGTTAAGTCTATCTTTAGCTCTTGCCAACTAGATATTTTTTCATTTTCTAAACTCTCTATTCCATTGGTCAACTCTTCAGTTAGTCATCGATTACAACTGTCAATTCTATCAGTGTGAATCTAGTTAGCTTCAGGATCTCCGTCCATCAGGTAACTCTATTTTTAGCCCGGTGGGCATCCTATGGTTTTCTTCATCGGGAAACACTGTCTTCTACTTGTCGGGTATCACTGTGACTTTTCTTCTTTGCCTTTACCAATGGTGTGCACTCCGCTAGTGTTTGTATGTCACTTAGTGAATACTTGACTTTTATGCATTGCTAAAAGCATAACCTTTGTTCCATTGATTATCTGAAGTCTTTGACATTATATACATGACCGTATATATGATATCAAGTTGAAATCAATGAAAATACAAATCATTAACTGATTTAATGCCTTACATTATCTTCAACTTAACATTATCAAACATTTAATCTGTTACATGTCATCAGTTGTAATCATTCAATTGAGATATATGAGAGGATGATTGTGGCCAACAAGTACATCTATGGATCAGACCAAGAGTTTCAAGAACCAGAACAACAAAAGATGAATTTAGTTATCAAGAACCAAGAACAGAGGCTACCGAGCAACAAAGGTATTAATCAATCACATTAGGTAATACATTTATACATGTGATCTTGAATGGATCTATAATTAGCAATTGTTAGATTGCACACACTCAGTTCAATGAGTATTTTGTCTGCATTCTAACAAGTGTAGAAAATAGAATAAATCCTTTCAAGAAAGGTGGATTTAACAATCCTATTGTAAATCACTTAGCTGAGTGCACACTAAACAATGTTGCTAAAGATCTTAATAGAGTAGACCTTAACCAATCTCCACATAATAATCCTAATAGGGTAGACCATCAGAAGTGATCAAATTGTAAGCCTTAACCTACCCCTTCCAATCTAAAGATAGTGAAGTTTTTGTGGATGTCATCCCCACCGCAATTCTTACCCTCTAACAAGGGTTTTATTAGTTATCATACCTTGTGTTATGTGTCAATTACTTTCATGAATGTTTCAATAAATGTTTACATGTTTTTTAAGTTTATGAATTGATATATCTTACACAAAGATAGTATAGAACATATGGTTGGTTATACAATTGATTACACAATGGATAAAGGTTAAAAGAGATAAAAGTTTTAGAGGTATTGATTCACCCCTCCCCTCTCAGTACACACTTCCCATTATTTCCAACATAATATCCTTGTTTACAACCTCTTCCTTGTTTTGAAGTGTATATCTACTTTAAAGGATCTAGCACTTAGGGTACATAATGTGTTATCCATTTCCCTTGCCTTCACCCTTGGGAACAAAATTCCCTTTCTCAATCTCTTATTCCTTTCTAATTATCTAATTTCCTTAGTGGAAATGTGTTTTTTTATCATGTTTCATCCTTTCTTACATGGAATTGTTTGTTGAATCAGGGATTCTCTCTTATACAAGATGTGTGTGTCCTTAATCATAACCTTTTCCTTGTTTGCAATTGCATGTCCATCATAAATAAATTCCCTTACTTAGGGACTTAAAGTGTGTCATCATTCATCAAGAATTATTTTTTACCTAGCAATAGGGGAAAAAAGGTGAATCCTTGTTCTCCTTCCCCTCTTTTTGTCCAAGATGATATTTTTGTTCAAAAAATCCTCTTGGAGGTGTTGGGCCTGCAAAATACATATGTTTTTAATTTTTTTCATGTTTCAATATGTATTTACTGCCTAGGGTTTGAAAATTTGAATTGATGTTAATTATTATTTCCTTACGTTTGTCATCATGTTCTATTCCTTCATTTACTAGTTGGCCTGTCTCATGTTTTAAGTTCTATTTTTCATTTCATTCGAACCATGGAGTTACCGTCATGTTTCATCTATTACCAGTTTGACTGATGGACCCTTTGAATTCCTAAGTTTAAATTTTTCATAACGGTCTTTATGTTTCAGCCTTGTACTTCCTTAAGTCCTATTGAATGACCCCCTTTAAGTCACATATTTAATGTGCCAATTTTCATCCAATTAGAGTGTGTCACTGACTTCTCTACGATTTTTTCATAGTATCTTTTAAGGTTGTGAAGTTGCAAATAGATGTTAGCGGTTACGAAGAATGTTTGTCACTACTTCCTAGCGGTTTAGGTAACAACCCTCTACCATATGTGAATAAGTGAGAAATCAATAAAAATCATTTGAATTTCATTTTTGTTGCTTCATGGTGGTTTAAATCCTTAACCATTGGCATCATGAAGTAACGAATGAGTTATTAGCGGTCACATCAAATGGTTTTTGTGGCTTCGTGACTTATTGAGGAAAGAGAAAGATTTACCCATGGAGTGGCAAGATGACGCCACACATATTTGGTATCCCACATTGAGAGATCAATGGCTCTCACTTCTTTATGAGGTAGAGTAATGTCAACGTGGGTCAGGTTGCGAAGATGTTATGTGCGGCCATGTGTCTTCTTCCAAGGAATGAGATGAGTAAATTAAGTAATAAAAAATAAACATGAAATGAATGGTTGTTCATGGCCTCACTATCTCTTGAGTGGGTCCAAAGTTTCTCTTGTGAGGTTACAAAATATTGACATGTGTCCTAGTAGTAGGTAGAAATAGGTGTCATGCACTCTCATGATTGCAGGGATTTAATGACTAGGTCAGAGGTTCTTGAAATCTACATGGCTATGACACATATTTTTAAAGGTGATAGAAGGAAAAGAAATGGAATGAAAAATGTCATAAGTTCGTTAATATTCTTGACTAAAGAACATGCATGTTTGATACTTGTGAAGTTGCATGATTTTTATGTGTCCCTACAAGTTGATCTTGTAGCTTGGCAAGTTAAAATATATTTATGAAAAGGAGTTGTGAACCCACGATTAGCCTTCAAGAGTAACATGAAGTGGGTTTTTTCTTCATAGTGATTAAGAGAAAGGCTTCCATCTATTGGAAAAGTTGCGAACATGTGATGCATGTATGGGTAGTTGTTTTCTCTTGATTTCTATGAATTGTTCTTGAATATAAAATGATTGGGGAAGGACCGTCTGGATCTAGGTCTACCAAAAATGGATAGGACAAACCCTATTATCAAGACTTCCTAGAATTATTATCAAATTCCTCTTATTCATAGGCAACTATTGAAATTGTGTGGGAAGATCTTTTCCTTGAATGTAGAAACTCTAATATTCCTTCTTCATGGAAGGCTTAATTTTTCTATTTTTTAGAGAAGGGTTAGGCCCCCACCTATGTGTAATCCATGGGATTTTTAATTTGGATAAGTTAATTGTCATAGATGTGTTCATGGATGTTGAATTACTCAAGGACTTGGAAATTTGGTTCTTCCCGATAACAAGAACAATAAGAGGGGCAAGGAATCAAGTCATTGTGGAAATTAATAGATAGAGCATCACTCAAGTTTTTGGTGTTACTAGCGCTACCTATATTAATATTAATTTTGAGAGAGAAAAGAATATATAAAAGGCTCATAAGGATGCATTTAGAAGAACAAATATACCAAGGAATAGGTGGAGAGGGGAAGATAGGAATTCTATCCCCATCGTTGATTATTTTCAGGAGCCTTTTGATCTCAAGTATTTTCAATATTATTTTATATACACTATGCATGCCTTGTGTCAGATTTTAGGAAAGGATATTGATGAGAAGGTACCAATTGATCTCATGTGTATGTTGATGGCTATACAAAATTTAGAAGTTAATCTTGATTATGATTATGTGGGCTATTTGGTGAATGTCTTTAGGTAGTACTGCAAAATGTTGAATATCTTCCATTTTTTGTTCTTGTGTCATATCAGGACTATGGTGAATTTTGGTCTTTGTTTTAAATTTTCCCACATTATTTTTACAAGGCTTAGGAGGTAAAATTTTGTTGGCCAAGCGGAGGATTTTCTTATTTGGTTACCCTAATCTCATTTTTATTCAAAATCGTATGATTGTATTGAGTTATAAAAGTCTCATTGGTGCATGTCTTCATTAGGTTTGGGCCAAAAGGGTTTATCTACCGTGTTGTAATTTGTTGTAAAGTGTCAAGTTCAATAGGCAGCTTATGTTTTAACCTGTGAGCTACTGAATGCATTATATGTCATAGATTTTGGTTTTTTTTGGCTCACAAGTTTTTTAATGGTTAGTAATGTTAATCCGCAACCTGGCGAGTAGCATGTTAGTGGTTAAACTTTTAGGTTTTTGCCAGCTCACACGGTTGTGTGAGGTTAAGTGTTTTTAGTTAGATAATTAGTGAGCAGTTGCAACGTATTCATATAGGTGACTAAATACTTGTTGGTCACTGGCTCGTGGGATGAAAAGGAATATTATTCTCAAGCTAGAGAATTAATGAGAAAACACCACATGGTCACTTTTCAGATGCTACGTTGTAAAGGTTTCAATTTTTTTTTCACTAGCTCGCAATTTTTCAAGGTGGTATATTAAAAGGTTGGAGAAGGTGACTAAAAATCTTGTGGTCACTTATCGTGAGGTTGCAAAGGTTTGTGGTGGTCAGCAGTAATAGTTAGAGAATTAGAAAATGACTTCCACTTGGAGGATTTAAAGTTGAGTTTCAAGTAATCGCTATCTCTTGGGTTGTAATGATGGTTTGTTTTAAAGTTGGAGAGTTAGTGAGAAGTTTCCAAGTTGCAAAGAGTTTAAGGGTGAAAGGTTATCTCCATCTTGTGATGGTTAGAAGATATAAAAGAAAGTACTGGAGAGTTGGTGACAAGCGGTTTTGGGCTAATGTTTTCTAGCTCGTGGGAGTTAAGAGTCTTAAAATTTTTAGTTGGAGAGTTAGCAATGGGTGGTTTCATTTCCTTGGTCGCCATCTCACAGGGTTTTGAAGCCTTAACATTTTCAAGTGAAGATATTGAGACTGAAATGCTAATGGCTTGTTGCTAGGTTGCAAGCTGTTATAAAGAATAGTCATTTGGGCTGAGAGTTAGCGATAATGCACCATGTGTTTGAGTGATTTTTTCAAGACTTTGTTGAGATGTAACAGAGAAAAAGAGGTTGAACAAATCAAGGATTTCCATGTGGATTTCTTCATGCCTTTTACTTCTAATTTCAAACTATAATTCCACGAGGGCATATTTTCAAAATTTGCATTCATACCAACAATAGCTCGAGTTAATTCACATGGATCTGTTACAAGGATTAATGGAGGAATGCATGAAAGTAACGACTGAGATAATGGCTATTGATCTTTAGCTCAAAATTTTATAAAAGCCATGATTGTATTGAATATTTTCACACAATTAAAATTTTCTTTCCAAGTCCTAGTGTGAGCATGAAAGGCATTTGAAGTTGTCTGAGTTGTAGGATAGTGATGGTTCCAAAGAGTATCAGTTCTATTACTTAGTTGATTGAGGTTTCTGATCATTTCAAGTATGATTAAGGAAATGACCAATGGTGGTTCTAAGGCAATGGCTAGTGGTGGTTCTAAGGTGACAAAGAAAAAGAAAAAAAGTAAAGAAGTATTCAAAGGAATTCATAGACCTCTTACCAGGGTCTTTGATCATTTTGTCCATGAATGAGTATACATGGAAAGATGGGTGTGACCAATGCAGAAATCCAAAAACCCCAAATGTCTTTGGAACTTTTCTTTTTAATTATTTCTAGAGTAATAGAGTTAAGGGCACTCCAATGTCAAATCGACGGGAGATGAATATGACAAAGATGGTTGTTCCTGGTGTATAAATGGATGTGGAATTAGTAAGGCAATTGGAGAAGGCATATAGATCTACAACTAGGTTCAGAAGTGAGTATAATAAGCATTTGTTGTGTGGAAGCATTTAAAATATCTAGTGCCACTTGTACAGATATTGATTTGGATAAAGAGGAGAAATTATGAGTCCCACAAAATGGTATTAAAATAACATGTTATCCCTAGGTACATGCCTAGTATTAATAGAAAGTTGATACAAATTCTTGTTGATATAAATGTGCCATATGATTTAAGCAAGTTCCACTTCTATTTGCAATGCACGGTGTATGGGTTGTGTAAAGTGATGGGGTTTGATAGAGAAAGCATAGTTCCTATTGATTTATTAATGATGGCCATGAATATACAACATCTAGAGGTAAACACTAACTATGATTATGTAGGATATATGCCCAATCAAATTCATGAAGCCCTAATTGAAATACAAAAGGATAATAGTGTTGTTTCTTTAAAGCATTATTCCATATTGATGCACCTAATTCTGTACTTCAATAATGACCGGATGGACAAAGAAATTATTTTGCAGAAGGATGAGCTTGGTACATCATCTTTGATATAAAGGTGGACTCAAGTGGGGGATAGTAGCATTTACCTTTCTTCTTTTCTCTATTTTGAAAATTTGATTATGCTACCTATTTTAGAGATGTTAGGAACCAAAAATGAGATATTAGTGATTGTATTAAGGAGAGTATGAGACCCAAGCACTTTGTTCCAAATTGGCCTATTTCTAATAACTAGGGGGATTTATACTTCTTTAAAAAATTTACTATTATGAGAGTATATGGGTGTCCTCAACCTCCATATATTCTCCCTCAGTTTGTACCTCCTAGGCTTTCTTACATGGAATTTATTTGGCAATTGAATCTTGTGGACAAAGATTATTTAGAAGAACATAGGAAGGGGACTTATCTCCCTAGATTATGGGTGGTAAATGACTTCACTATTGGAAAGAAGGCATGTGAGAAAATAAATGACTTCTTAAAACAATCTAGGTTGGTCACTATTACACCCAGGTTTTGTGATCCAGAGGTTTTTATAAAGGTGACAATAAAATAGATGACCCCTTGGGCTAAAATTAAAGATCATGAACCCTTAGGTGATGAAGATGTCTTAAGCAACCTGATGGATAAGAGTGTTTTCTAGAATATAATAAGAAAATTGAATGATCTGATGAGATTTGAGGGTGAATTTAGGGAGATGCATCCAAATATCTCAGGTTTCTATCCTGAAGTGTCTTATTTTAAGAGGATTGAAAGCATGTTGAATTATTATGAGGTCTTGATGGTACAAATGCCACAACTATGAAAAATGGATGCTGAGACACAGAAGCCAGAAGATGTGTTCTCTTCTCAAAGAAAAAGGCCTTTGGAACAACAAGAGTATTTTGTGGAAAGTGGAGATGAAGTTGAATCCACTAGGAGTCACTTGCCAAGAAGTATAAGATTGATCAATCTTTGGCAATGGTGAAATGGGACCCTACAAGGTCATTTATTATTGAGTAGGGAAAATATTTTCATGAGATTAGAGAAAATCTCAGAGAGGAGGGACCTCAGGAAGGGACTAGAGAGATAGATTTGCCTCTTGATTTTCCAACAGATCAAAGAATAATGATGTCCAATATTTTCTTGAATGATGATGATTTTGTTAAAACAAATGAATTATAGATCTTTTTAATGAAATTGAAGTAGAATGAGTTGAGAGATAGTATAGATATGGGATAGGGAGATAATGAAAAGAATGAAAAAATTATAAAGGCTCTCCAAGAGTATGATCCTAATAGTGAACATATAACAGTGGAGCAAGCAAGATTTATTGTAAAGAATAGTAGAATGTTGTTGTTGTAGACGTCCAAATTCCTCCTTATATTAATTTAATTAATATTCCCATAAGATTATAGTTAATTTTAATTAATTATATTTGTTATATTCTTCTATCTATTTAATTTATTTATTTAATTAAATATGATTCACCTTAATAATATTTAAATCTTAAATTTAAATATTATTGCCTCTTTTAATGTATTAAATCTTATTTATATACATTTCCCTCATTTATCCCTTTTAAATAAATTT
>MU223244.1:591266-601611 GCA_018584345.1 Thuja plicata | reverse complement strand
GATGTGTTTGGGTGAGGTGCAAAGGTAGAGAAGTATGCTCTTCTCTCATTGAGAGAATCAGAAAATCAAACCCTTGAATCCGAACCAAGTTGAGTCACCTTTAGAGGGCCTACCAGAAGTTGAACCTTTGGGAATGACCCAAGTGAGTACACACCTTTCACTGGTGATGCCACCTCACTCTAATAAATTCTACTTTGTTGTAGTCTAAAGACTCCAAAGCCATAGTAACTTCTTTCTCATTGATTTTGACTATCATCATGAGAAAGCCTTATTTGTCATACTGAGCGTCGCCGCTCCTAGCCTTGCTTGCAAGGGTGTGTGACTTACAAGTGTTGGTGTGGCTGCGAGGCCCCAGCTCTATATCAGAGGCACCAAAGGTTATTATGAACAGAAGCCTATTAAACACTCTCTTAGTTAGATGCCTACCCAGATCACCTCTAAAAGGAGGCATAATCTGTGCACAGGGAGAGGGAAGAATCTCTCCCCTAGATTCTTGACATAGGTATGCACCTGGATGTTTGAAGTGGTATATGACACTGACCCCTATTTAAGGGTAACCTTTGAACATATATACTTATTCCTTGGAAACACCAAAAACACAGGTGCTCTTTCGAGGGTGACACTGCTATGTGAGGTGCACACATACGCATAAGACAATGGGGCACATATTTTGTCTTCTCAACCAATTTTATTTGTAGGGATAATTGAGTGTTTGTTCTTGAGTCTTAAACTATCCATACTATCATTCAAACAAAGACTCCCATGTTTCTACCAAGTTGCTTTGTCCTTGGTGGAATTGTTTTTTACTACTATTTGCATCATTACTTGATTGAAACTTCATGTTTTTAAACGAGTGCTTGTCACCTTGAAACATAGATTGCTGATTTGTATCATCTTAAAAATATCCTAAGCCTAGATATCTTTTTAGAGAACAGTTCTCACTGTGTCTTGAAATCTGGTCTTTACCTTGAAAACTAAGTTTGTTTATCTACCTTATCTGCCTCTTGTTTGGGATTTGATTGCTTATTCCTTTGTTGCCTACAAACTAAAACTGATTGTTCTAAGTTGCAAACTAACTGATTCATACTCAAACTTGTCTTGTCTCTTTGTCTCCATCCTATTTTCTTGTGTTTTGTACCTTGCAACATGATAGTCATATCTCAGCTGTTCTAGCCATACCTCCGATGATTCGTACCGGTTGCATCTCATACCTTGGTTATTCTAGCCTATCACCTCATCTTTTTTGATACCTTTAGAGATAGAGTTCTAAGTCAGATCTTAAGTTTCCTCTTGTATCAGCTTCATCTATGCCTGTTATGACTAGGAGCGGTAATATCTTTCCTATACACGGTTCTGGAGTAGGTAGAGGTAAACATTGCAATCAAGGAAAAGGTCATTCTAAACCCATTATTCAAGTGGATAATCAAGAGGGATCATCACATTCCTCTTCCCCATTCAATGTGGACCCAACTCTGAATCTGAAGCTAGTGCTTCAGTTTTTCTCTAATCCGTTGTTTCAAGGTCAGCGTAATTCGTTTCTCTCAAAGAAGCCATCTATTTGGGTCGATCCTGTTAACGATCCTCGCTGCCTTAGTGATCCTTTTTCACATTTCAATCCTTTTGATTTGCCGAAGAGAAAATTGGCTATGAGTTCTCACTCTCACACTGAAGGAGTGCATACAGAACAATCTCATGTTAACAACATGACGTCTCCTTTTGATTACACACAAGGTCATGACCAATCTCAACATGAACAAGGTCAAGAGCAACACCAGGGTCAAGATCAAACTCAAATTATTTATGAAATTATTGGCAATGAAGATGACCCTATAAATCAGACTGATATGGATGCAACAAAGTCTAACAAAGCTCTTATTAAAATGATGGAGATACTCCTTGCGGAAGACAAAGAAAAATGTTTTCTAGATTTAGCGAATCAAGGAGTCAAATTACCTACGAACTTCCAATTAGATACGCTTGTCGCTAAAGAAGAGGAAACTGAAACCTCCAAGTTGCATAAGATGATTCAAGATATGCAAGGACAAATCAGCCAACTTATGAAAGATAAGGACAAACCTACGCAACAGTTCACAATGGAAAGTATATGTCCTTTTCCGTTTGATAAGAATATTGTTATGCAACCTTTTACCAAAGGTGTAGAGCTCCCAAAATACAACAAGTATCTAGGTACCTCTGATCCCCAGGATCACTTAAGAGAATTTGGTGCCTTGTCAATGGAGTTTATACATGATCAAACGTATTTTATGCATCTTTTTCCATGAAGTTTGGGTGGGCCCACTATGGAATGATTCTCATGATTGCCCACTGGCATCAAAACTCTTGACGAGATTACTAATCTTTTTATGCAACATTATTCTTGTAATATTCAACATCATGTTAATATAAGGGATCTTTGCAACCTTAAACAGAAGCAAGGGGAACCATTCTTGATGTTTCTCCAAAGATGGAGACAACTTTGCACAAAGTACCCTTGCAAAATACCCGAGTCTGAAAAACTTGATATATTCTTGTATAATCTCACCCCTGACTTCGGGTATCAAGTCCAACTTCAAGATCCCCTTAACTTTCATAGTATGATAAAATAGGCTATGAGAATAGAAGCCTTCAAGGTTAAAAAAGGAAAATTGACCTTGTATAAAGATAACAAGAAAAATTCCTCATCGTCCAACAAAGACAAAGGTAAATTTCCCAACAAAAATAGAGATGTTGTGAACAATGGGGTGGTCAATAATGTGAATTCAACTTCTTCAAAATTGGTCTTTAATCTCACCTCAGGTATGCAAGTTACCAAAGCTATCGAAAAGGCTGCGATCAATACTCAATAGCCTTCTAAATTTTCTGGCAACAAACCTTGGGCATTACGACCCAAGTGTGAATTTGCCTCTCTAGGAGAACTGATTGATGTAGTTTTCAAAACTTTGGTACAATATCAAATTCTTTCTCCTTTGGAGAAACATTTATATGATCCACAACAAAGACCTCATTAGTGGAATGAGAATGCTTACTATGATTACCATCAGAACAAAGGTCACAAGAATACTACTTGTCTCCAATTAAAAAATAAAGTTCAAGAATTAATCGATAACCAGGTCATCATTGTGGAGAATCATAACAAGAATTCGGATCATCAAGCATTCAAAGACCCCTTTCCTCATCATGAGAAAGGTGAATCCTCCAATGCTCAGAATAATAACGCCAAAGTTAATTATGCCAATACCACTTACAATAATGTGATCAACATGATTGAACCAATGGGAGTGGAATATTGCAATATGTTTACCAGCAAGGGAAGTGGGAATGTTTCTAGACCCAGAACCCCATTTGTCTTGAGAGGCCCTGGGTCTCAAATATCTAAATCTGAAACATCTCAAGATTGTATGAATGTTGTTACTAGATCTAACGCTAGAATCTCTATCAAGGGTCCTAACCCTCCTACTGCTACGTCTGTGCCAAAACAAACTGTAGATAAGACTGTTGTTGGTTCTACCAACAAGACCACGAAGGTGGTCCCTACACCTCCTGCTACTGGTTATAGCATTCTTGACCAGCTTCAAAGGACCAATGCTCAAATAACTATTTTTGAGCTATTAAAAATCTCGCCTGCTCATAGGCAGATTCTAGACAAAGCTCTCACTGAAGCTAATGTCCCCAAAGATATCAATTTGGATTAGTTTCAATCCATGGTGGGTCATTTGACCTTGCCACATTATTTATCCTTCTCTAAAGAAGATGATCACTCAATTAGTCACCCGCATAATGCTCCCCTACACATAGAAGTCATGATAGGCAAATAGTTAGTCCGCCACGTGCTCATTGATAATGGTGCTGGTCTTAATATTTGCTCTGCTCATTTTCTTTCTCAACTAGGTTATGGCGAGGATCACATAGATTCCTACAAAAGAATTACCATAAAATCTTATGATGAAGAAGAGAGAACATCTAGAGGTCTAGTCGTGTTACCCATGTTGGTTGTATTTCTTTTTCTGGTAGTTTTCCTGGTTCCCTATCCTTCTCTCCGTGATCTGGTGGTTTCAAATCAGCTATCTATCATTCCTTTGGGCCTTACCTATGTCAAGCTTTCAGGTTTTCAGGTTTGAAATTACCTTAATTTTCCAAACCCTGAAAACCCTAGGTCTTCCAACTGTTAAACGTTGAAAAGAAAACCCTAGGTCATGTCATTTCTGTTTCGATGTTACTTTTTCTATCCACTTAAGTCATGTGTTTTTATCAAAATCACTTTGTCGCATTACTCCCAGCGAATATTCCTTAAGTCTTCCTGACTTGGCGATCTCCTTTTGTCGCATGGTCTCGTTTAAAAAAAATATATTCCTTTGGTATTACGAGACTCTGCAATTTCTTCATGTCGGGTAGTCGCAAGATAACTGTCATAAATCTTTATGCAAAACAGACCCACTTCTTAGTCGGGTAATCACAGGAAATTCTCAACAGTTATGAAAATGTCTTTAGACTTCACGATTACCTTATTTTTCTTTATCACCAAGTGAATCCAAAGTTAAAAGTTATGCAAATCCTTCAGTCGCGTGGTCTCGAGATGAAACAACGGTTAAGAGATTTTGACCGAGACTTCGTGACTGACCGCCTAAGGTTTATAATAAAGCGTAGTCGGGTTGTCGCCATAACAAGATGATGACTCAGTTCTCCATTATGCAGTAAGTGAACAAATGATTGTGTGACATGTGTCATAAGGTGGGTGGATGTTAAAAGAGTTATCGCATGGTCGCTAGAAGGAGAAAATGGACCTAGCGACCTTGAGACTAAGTTCTTTGCTTTCAGTCGTGATGTCTGAGAAAGATTTAAAGGTATGCATGAACATTTAGCGATTGAGCAACAACCGTCAGATAAAGAAATAAGAGGATCCAACGGTGGTCGCAAAGTCAAAGAAGAAAAGTGCCCGAAAGGAAAAGTCCTCCCGACTTGGTGATTAAGGTATGTCACGCAGTCGTCAGAAGTGGAAAAAGGGCACATATAACCTGTTATGGTAAAATTAAACAATCAGGACTTATATTTTGCGATCGGGCGACTAAGTATGGTCGCATAGTCTTGATATAAAACAACAACACTCAGCGACTAGGAGATAATCGTAAAAGGTTAAGGGAAACGATTAGTCACAAGGTCTCAGAAAAAATAGAGAGTTAATGTTAACTATGAGCGACTATGATTTCAGTTGGGTCGCGTGATCACCAGATAATGACTTGGGTTAGCCAAAGGGAAGAAAATGTATTTTCACCATGTCTCGAGATAAACCATGGGTTAGTGAAAGAGACCCTCGACAAAGAGACTTTATGCAGTCGCACAGTCGCCTGATCCCAAAATCTAAAAAATGGCGGCAATTTTTGATGTGACAGTATGAATCACTCGATAACCAATCACAGGCTTATATTTTGATTACTATGCAAAAAGAGTAGCTGAGATGTAAGATAGTTAATGAATCACAATGTGACATGTCAGCTCTTTTGAATGTTGTATGATTGTTCTGAGGATTCACTTTTGAAAATTTGATTTCCTGTCAAGCTCATGGAACTACGGCTAGGTTTTCATTCAAGTTCACAGTATGTCGAATTAATGACAGAACTGATGTTTCTAAATTATGAGCTGCGTACTCTAAATGATGGCTATAAGGAGTTTATGGTGCATTCATTTTCATTCACCATGCTTTCAGATTTCAGAGCCCAAGTTGTTAAGTTTTTAGAAAGAAGAGATATTTTCTTCAGTTTGCAGTGTTTCCAGAGTTGATCAAAAGGTTCTAAGTTTCATAAAATTGTGCACAGGACGGTCAGCTAATCTCTAAGATAGATTTGTTTCAATATCAGTAAGGAGTAGGAGATTCAAGGTATTGCAAATATGAGCAGGGCTATGAGTGTTTCTTCAACAAGTGGAGCAAGTGAGGAGGAACATAAGGGAAAGGCGATTTTTTCTGATGAATTCCTCCGACTCCTACCTGGTTCAACACAGAATAAGAAGGCTAATGCTAATTTCCTCATTGATGAGTATAAAGACATTCGAGATGCTGTGACTCCAGGGAAGACAGGTTTCTCCATTTTTCAATTATTTTTGTAAGAATTCTGATAAGCCTATCCCCGTATCAAACCCTTGGACCTGTGGTTTAGCCAGGTTGCTTGTCCTTGATGTCTTCCTAGATATAGACCTATTCTTAGACCTAGCCAATCACTATGATGTTTTGACGAAGACCATCAGAAGGGATGATGGCACTGCCCTGTTAATATTAAATAGAAACTCAGTCATGCAGGCTTTTGGCTTATTTAGCACCATGTCTACTAAAATTGACATGACAAAGCAGGAGAAGAGGTATAGTTTGAAGCCTAGTATTGCTAAAGGCTTATTGCAGAAACACATGTTGAAAGAAGTGAAAAAGTACTTAGATCCTATAGTTGAGCCAAATCCATATTATTATAAGGATCTACACTTCTACATTAAGTATATCTCTTATGCTCTGTGTAGAGTGCTAGGAAGAGATGGAGATGCAGAGAAAATTAATGCTGACATCCTGATGATGGTGCTAGACTTACAAGAGGTGCACTCAAGCACCAATTATGATAGAGCACATAATTGATGAAATGCATGAGGGTTTCATTGCAACCCAGAAGAGAATCAAGAACCCAAAGGAGAAGGAGCCTAAATTTTTGCATTACTCGGTTCTAATGCATCTCCTTTTATACTTCAATTTTGTAATCATGGATGTTAATAATTTAACTCCTCAGAGATTCTACCAGTCAGCACCAAATCCTATCCAATTTTGGGTGAGGGTTTGGAATTACACTTCTAGGGAGTGTGACTACTGTGCTTTTCAGAATTGGATTGTGTATCCAATTGTACAGAGTTTGGGAACAAGCAGGACAAGAGTCCCATTGAAGATCATACAACTGCTCAGGCCCTGTGATTATACAGATAGTTGGCTTGGAAAACATAATTAGGGTGATTTCTTCTTAGAGGAGAATTATACTATTATTATAGTATATGGGTGTATTCACCCAACTCATTTATTACCATATCATTTGCCTGCAAGAGTGGTTGCAATGAAATTCATATGGTAGTTATTGTTAACAGATAATGAGCACTTTGTACCGCATAAGAAGGGGACTATAACCCCTAGGCAATTCAAAATTCTCAACTTTAAAATTGGTAAAGGTGCCATTGATGCAGTGGGTCAGTAGTTGGAAAAATATAGAATTGGGGCAGCCCCTTATAGGTACATTGATCCAGAGGGCTTCATGGCAGGGGTTAGAAAATTGTATACTCCTACAATCCCTAATACGAATATCCATTGTGAGTGCATAGAAGAAGATGCAAAAAGAAATATCTTAGATGAAGATGACATTCATACAAGGAGACTGAGAATCCAAGAGTTTATGAAGCTGGAGAAGCAAATAAAGAGAAATGGGTTGTCTTTTGGGGGTTTTTACCCTGATCTCCCATATTTTGATAGAATTAAGGCCATGATAGACAACTATTATGTGCTTGTAGAGCAACTGGATACAGTCCTCGACAACAAAAGGTGCTGAGACACCTGAACACTCAGAGTCAGAATATGATAGTGGTAGTGACAGTGATTATGTACGTCCTACTATGTATCCTTAACCACAATAGGTACGGAGCAAGAAATGGCTGAGATTCCATAGTTGCAGGGAGCAGAGGGTCACATTATAGATCTGACAAGTGCTACCCAGCCTGATGACGTAGAGGAGCCTGCTGCAAAGAGGCAAAAATTGGAATTAGGACAGCCTTCAAGTGGAGGGACAAAGTAAGAAAAAAGACAAGGCTAAGGCCTTAGTATCTGGCACTAGGTTATATGATCATAACCTAAGAAAAGAAATCAGGGAAGGCAAGAAACAACATCCTCACCTAGATGATGAAGTTGAGATGCCACTCAAGGCCTGTGTTGATGAAAGATTGCTTCATCAACAAAAATTTCTAAGTGATGATAGCTTCGTTAAAACAAAGGAGTTTAAAGACTTCCTAAGATGGCATAAAATAAAGCAGATCAGATCCCAATTGACTATGTATGGAAAAGAGACAATAACAGATGAAGCCCTAGTGGCTGTACAAAATTATGATCCTGAAAATGAGGATATTTCACCCAAGGATGCTAGGAAGATGGTGCTGGGAAGTGGAATACTATTGGCTGAGGGATGGGATTTGGCATCTGCCTTTATCATAGACCAAATCAGAAAGTAGCCAGATCTCAAAATGGCTAGTGAGGTCCAGATGGGAGATGTGATAAAAGGATTTGGGTATAGCCCAAAATCCCAGGCTTTTGTAATGTGGAGCCTAAGCCCAAAAGACCAAAAGCCCCAATTAGTAAATATTCAAGAAAATATGGTGGGCAATCAAATGGTGTGGTCTGTACAAAATATAGGGGACTTAGAAATCTCCCAAATCATGACACATTGGGCTCACCTGAATGAAGACAAGACTAAACAATTGTCTGAAAAGTATAGTAATTGCTTGGAAGAAACAAGTGCATTGTCTAAGGATAGGGAGATGTGTCGCATACAATTATACCAGCGGGATCAGATGATAAAGAAATTAATGGAGGAGTTGGAAACAAAGCCTAAGGTGGTATATGTACTTGCACAACCACCACCAATGCAAATTGAGGATAAGCCTAAATCAGAGGAGGTTGTGGAACAAAAGGTAGATGAAGAAAAGGGAAATGCAATACTGTTGAGGGCATTGAAGGGCATACTACAACATAGAATTGAGATTCTAAAGGATAAAATTGATGTTGTGATCAATGCTTACAATAAATTGCTAGCTTTGCATACGGAGGTAATGGGGTACCTTCCCATTCTAAACCCTTACTTTACTAAGTGGTCTGCTAGGGAAAAGTTATTTGAAAAGTTATCATCTTTACAAGCCATAAGACCAGATTTTCCTGAAATAGTAACTGAAGTGGAAGATGAGATCAAAAGAGTCAATATTGCTCTCTCATTCTTTAAAGGGAAATTAAACCAGATAAAGGTTAAGTTGAGCCTCTTTTCAAATGATTTTAATAAGTTTATTCCTTCCTTAAGGGGAGATGATGATCAAGTAAAGGCTGTAGATGCCTAGAAGAATGAATTTGACACCAAGATTCCTAGTGAAGAGGCATTTCTCTTAGGAGCAGATGTTGATATAGAGGGATTCAATAAAATATTGGATGAAGCTTTCAAAGTAGAGACTGATATTAACAAATTCCTACTTGATGTTAAAAATATCACTGATGCTAGATGGGACAGACAAAAGGTGCAAGTACAGAGTACTCAAGACTTCAAGTGGCCATCGGACGATGAAGTGAAAGCATGGGAAGTGATGACTACACCCAAGAAAAAGAATCCTGTAGTAGAAGAAGAAATCTTGGACGATGAGTAAGGTGAACACTTGGCACTGCACTGTTCAAGACAAGAGGGATAGTTATTGCAAAGGGAGAATGTGGGTGAGTATGCAAGCATAGCTATCTGGACTCAACATAAATACTACCAGCTACCATCTTTGCAAATCTGATTGCAGTCGCCAGATCGGGAGAAGAACCAAGAATATATGTTTCTATCTTTTTGACTTGGTCATTTCACCGCTTCTTCTCTCTCTTTCTTTTTGTCTCTCTTGTAACTTTAGGGTTAGGTTTTCTATGACCATCCGAAGCATGTTGCATCCTTAGGGGATTCCAAGATGGTCAAAAACCTATATATTGCAAAAGAGTTGTAATTGTAAAGGGTCTTTGATATTGGAATTCTTTGGAGAAGAGAAAATATATATTGTAGAATTCAGATGTTCTGAATTTCTGTCTATCTTTTGAAGCTGCAAGATCTTTCATGTATGGAAGCTGGATCATATAAATAAAATACGGTGCAATTTTACTCTCTTCAATTGTTGTCTATTTATTCTCTGTGTGTGCTCTTTTATGTTAAGTTTGCAAGGCATTCTGAAGTATTTTGGTTATTAGGTAACTATCTAATTGCTTGCAAGTTTATTTTAAGGAAAGAACTAAGTTTTGTGAGTAGTTTCAGGGAGCATACTTCTTTGTTTAAAGATTTGATACAATCGTTTAGAGGTAACAAGGTAATTTGTAAGGCAACTTATCTGAATTGCATGTGGGTTGTAAGGTAGCTTACTGTATTTTGTTTCTATGAGATCTTAATTTATTTGACTCTGTAGCCCAAAGGATAGGCACTGGTCCAGAAATTAGTCTGATAACCCATTATTGTCCAAGTTATTTCAAGGTGTCAAAACCAATTTAATCAAAATACTATTGTTACTAAGAACAGATAAGCTGAACTCATTTAAGGACCTATGTCAGCAGGACAGT
>MU223244.1:524202-579026 GCA_018584345.1 Thuja plicata | reverse complement strand
GAAATGCAATAGCTTTGAGGGCATTGAAGGGCATACTACAACATAGAATTGAGATTCTAAAGGATAAAACTGATGTTGTAATCAATGCATACAATAAATTGCCAGCTTTGCATATGGAGGTAATGGGGTACCTTGCCATTCTAAACCCTTACTTTACTAAGTGGTCTGCTAGGGAAAAGTTATTTGAAAAGTTGTCATCTTTACAATCCATAAGACCAGATTTTCTTGAAATAGTAACTGAAGTGGAAGATGAGATCAAAAGAGTCAATATTGCTCTCTCATTCTTTAAAGGAAAATTAAACTAGATAGAGGTTAAGTTGAGCCTCTTTTCAAATGATTTTAATAAGTTTATTCCTTCCTTAAGGGGAGATGATGATCAAGTAAAGGCTGTAGATGCCTGGAAGAATGAATTTGACACCAAGATTCCTAGTGAAGAGGCATTTCTCTTAGGAGCAGATGTTGATATAGAGGGATTCAATAAAATATTGGATGAAGCTTTCAAGCAGAGACTGATATCAAAAAATTCCTACTTGATGTCAAAAACATCACTGATGCTAGATGGGACAGAAAAAAGGTGCAAGTACAGAGTACTCAAGACTTCAAGTGGCCATCGGACGATGAAGTGAAAGCATGGGAAGTGATGACTACACCCAAGAAAAAGAAGCCTGTAGTAGAAGAAGAAATCTTGGATGATGAGTAAGGTGAACACTTGGCACTGCACTGTTCAAGACAAGAGGGATAGTTATTGCAAAGGGAGAATGTAGGTGAGTATGAAAGCATAGCTATCTAGACTCAACATAAATACTACTAGCTACCATCTTTGCAAATCTGATTGCAGTCGCCAGATCGGGAGAAGAACCAAGAATATCTATTTTTATCTTTTTAACTTAGTCATTTCACCACTTCTTCTCTCTCTTTCTTTTTGTCTCTCTTGTAACTTTAGGGTTAGGTTTTCTATGACCATCTGAAGCATGTTGCATCCTTAAGGTATTCCAAGATGGTCAAAAACCTATATATAGAAAAAGAGTTGTAATTGTAAAGGGTCTTTGATATTGGAATTCTTTGGAGAAGAGAAAATATATATTGTAGAATTCAGATGTTCTGAATTTTTGTCTATCTTTTGAAGCTGCAAGATCTTTCATGTATGGAAGCTGGATCATATAAATAAAATACAGTGCAATTTTACTCTCTTCAATTGCTGTCTCTTTATTCTCTGTGTGTGCTCTTTTATGTTAAGTTTGCAAGGCATTCTGAAGCATTTTGGTTATTAGGTAACTATCTGATTGCTTGCAAGTTTCTTTTAAGGAAAGAACTAAGTTTTGTGAGTAGTTTCAGGGAGCATACTACTTTGTTTAAAGATTTGATACAATATTTTAGAGGTAACAAGGTAATTTGTAAGGCAACTTATCTGAATTGCATGTGGGTTGTAAGGTAGCTTACTATATTTTATTTCTATGTGATCTTAATTTATTTGACTCTGTAGCCCAAAGGATAGGCATTGGTCCAGAAATTAGTCTGATAACCCATTATTGTCCTAGTTATTTAAAGGTGTCAAAACCAATTTAATCAAAATACTATTGTTACTAAGAACAGATAAGCTGAACTCATTTAAGGACCTATGTCAGCAGGACAGTGTCCATTTTAGTGATTGCTTGGAGAGTGAATCATTAGGTTATCCCTCTTATAATAAAAGGAAGAAGGATGAAAATCCTTGTGTCACTGGTTCTTTTTATGCTTACAACCATGGTTTGTATGGTTATATCTTGCATCTGGTTATGCTTGGTCATTTGCAAGGTGATTTATAAGTTGATTTAACAGAGATACATAGCAAATCAGTGTCCACACTATAACATACTATGTAAACAACAATCATAAAAGGTAAAACCTCCCTGAGTATATGTGGAGCTCAAAAATGAAGAAGGACCTTATCCAGTCCTTAGCAATTAGGATTTTCTTATCTCTGAATCAGTATTAGAAGGCATACTATTCAAATAGGTTTTTCAAGCATTGTGGTTCATACAAGAAAAATCCCTAACAACCCATTCAGGTTGGCCCAGTTGAAAGAGACATCATATATCAGGTGCTTGACCTTCCTCTTGCATATAATATTTTGCTAGGAAGACCATGGATCCATGAGATGCAAGTGGTTCCTTCTACATACCACCAATGTATCAAGTTCTCTTTTCAAGGCGCAAAGGTGACCGTTCCCGCTAGCATGGGTTCTTCTTGTAATTCTCTCACTCAATCAGCTGACAGTATTGTTCCCACTAATAGAGAATACACAGAACTCTGTGATGCCAAGCTCAAAGACATGGAATAGGAATTGAAAATCATAGATATAGGCATGGGGGGATATCAAATGGAACCTGTGCTATCATTAGCAGCTCTACCCCTGTCTCCCCGATCTTATGGGAGACCTTCTGAGCACAAAAAATCTTTTGTTACCCCTAAGATAGTTTATGAGGGTACATTTGTAAGGTATAATACACCATTGGAAGATGAGGACGAGGAAAGAGCTATCAAAGCTTGGCTCTGTAAGGGAAAGAACACAGCTAAACAAACTGCCCTAGCTCGTGAATTAAATCCTAACAGTGAGGGTCTTAAGATTATGAAACATTTTGGGTACAAAGGAAGTGGCTTGATAGGTGTGAATGGCAATGGGTTAGTGGAACCTATCCAAGCTATAGGTCAAAAGACAAAAGATACCACTGGGTTAGGTTTCAAAAATGTCCTGTTTCATCTAGGGATCAATAAATTTGTGCCAAAAGTAGAGCTCACACCGGAACCTGAAGGCACAATTGCAGTTGACACTATACAAGACAGTTTGGATGAGGATTGCTTTCCTTATCCCATCCCTCCAGACCTGGAAGCATTCTTTGTTGAGCCAGATAAGTTTGTGCCATGCACCTATACTGCTGAAACAGACAGTGATTCTGATCAAACTACTCAATTTGAGACACTAACTTTTGAGCAATGGAAAGACTTACAAGATCCTAACTTTAAAGGAGAACAGTAAATACCACCACACTTTCAAGAATGGTGGACACAAGAATAGACTAGTATTGCAAGAACTCAAAAACCTTCATGGTGCAAGCACCCAAGTCAAAGTTTGGATATAGACTCTCATGAGTATGACTTTGATAGTTTGTCAACAGGATCTTATGAAAGACTTCTCGATGTAAGTACGGGGTCTAGTGAAAATCCTAATGAGTTTGAGTCTATAGGTGTTGACCTGTCTTCTACTTCGGTTGTTAGGGATCAAAAGGATTCAAACACACCTTTGGACAAGATCAGTTTAGCTCCCAGCTTGCTAGTTAATACTTTCAATGACCATACTGTGGATGCACTTGAACCTGTCACATATCTTTCCCTCCAACATCTTGAATTAATATATTGGAATTCCCCTTCTTCATCTAGTGAAGTCCTTACATTCCAGAATGATTACACTTTATCCTGCTACCTCCACGATGTTGAGCCCATAATGTCCTCCACTAGTGAAGAAAGTGTCAACATGACCGAGGTTGACATCAAGTACCTTAGTCAAAAAATTAAAGGAAGAAAAAATAAGCGCTTCGATGGTGAAAACCACGTTGTGGCAGTATCAGAGCCAAAAAAAGTAAAAAAAAAAGACACACCCAAAGGTGAAAACCTCTCTAAGGTGCCTGAGGGTGAGGTACTTGATGTGCTTCCGAGTCACTTCCAAGAATTCTCATCAGTGTTAATTGAACCAACTCAGCTGATAAATCTGGGAACAAAAGAGCATCCACATATCATTCACATAGCCAAGTCATTATCTACAGAGGAACTTAAGGAATTTATAGATTTTTTCAAAGAGAAAAAGATAAATTTTGCATGGACATATTTTGACATGTCGGGTGTGGATCCTGATCTCATTATGTATCACTTATCAATAGCACCAGGTGTGAAACCTGTCAAACAAAAAATTAGAAAGATGCATCTGCATGTAGCTTTAATGATCAAGGTAGAATTGGAAAAACTTCTGAAAGCTGGGTTCATCCGGGTGATTGATTATGCAGAGTGGATTTATAATATAGTCCCAGTGACTAAACATGACAAATCTATTAGGGTCTACATAGACTTTAGAGATTTAAATCTGGCATGTCCTAAGGATGATTTTCCACTTCCTAATATTGACATGATCATGGATATGACAATAGGATATGAGATGTATTCATTAATGGACAACTTCTCTAGCTATAATCAGATCAAAATTACGCCAGAGGACCAAGAGAAAACAAATTTTACTTGTGCATGGGGTACATGCTGTTGGAATGTTATGCCCTTTGGTTTAAAGAATGCTGGGGCTACTTATCAAAGAGCTGTTACTACAATATTTCATGACATGATGCATAGGACAATGGACGACTACGTGGATAACACACTTGCTAAAAGTATGGATAGAAAGACACATCTCACTGATCTAGGTCCTATACTAGATCGTATGGAGAAATTTAGATTGTGGTTAAACCCTAAGAAATGTGCATTTGGGGTTACTTCTAAAAAATTACTTGGCTACATTATCTCGGCGAAAGGAATTGAGGTCGATCCAGAAAAGGTACAAGCTATAATAGAAATTCCACCACCCCGTAATATTAGACAAATCAGGGGTCTCTAAGGTCAGCTCCAATCTATCAGGCGGTTTATCTCGTAATTAGCTAAAAAGTCACAACCTTTCACCAAAACTCTGCATAAAGGTGTGACTGATGACTGGAACAAAGAGTGTGAACAAAGGTTTCAATAGATTACACAATATCTAGCTAATCCACCCATACTGATGCCTCCCATTTAGGGGAATCCTTTGATCTTATATATCTCAGCAACAGAAACATCCTTGGGTTCTCTCTTGGCCCAAGAAGATCCAAATCATAAAGAAAGAGCCATTTACTACATCACCAGAACATTGGTCTCTTACGAAATGAATTATTCAGTAATTGAGAAGGCTTGCTTAGAAGTGGTGTTTGCTTCCCAAAAGCTACGACACTACATGTTGGCTCACACTACAAGGCTAATCGCAAAGATCGATCCATTGAAATATTTACTTTGTAAAGCTACCCACACAGGTAGATTAGCTAAATGGGTCATGCTCCTTAGTGAGTTCAATATTGTATATGTTGAGAGAAAAGCTATCAAAGGATAGGCGATTGTAGATCAATTGGCTAAAGAACCTCTTACAGATCACCAACCATTAAAGATGGAATTCCTAGATGAGTCCATTATGCTTCTCACGCATCAAACATGGACAATGTTCTTTGATGGTTCATTCACCCAATAGGGATCAGGAGTTGGAATTTTGTTTATCACACCTGAGCGGTACTCCTTACCGAAGGCATATAAAATGATGTTTCCTTGTACCAATAATACCACCGAGTATGAAGCTCTGATCAATGGACTCAAGATTTCTATTGAATGGCAAGTGGATAAACTAAAAGTCTTTGGAGACTCACAACTAGTTATCAATCAAGTCAACAATACTTATCAAACCAAAGATGAAAAGTTGGTACCCTATAAAAGGATGGTTGACAGCCTTAAGAATTATTTTGCACATGTCACTTTTCAGAAAACTCCCTGGGTGGATAATAAAGTGGCTAATGCTATGGCTACTCTGGCCTCTATGTTGCAAATGCCAGAGAATGATTTTAGACACGAGTTCCTAGTGGAGACATTATGCTACCCTGCCTATGACTCTTCTGACTCCCAGATGGTCTGTTTAGTAATTGGACATGATTCATCTCTCTACCACCACATATACTCCTATCTCCATAACCAAACTATTCCTAACACATATACTAGAAATGAAAAATGCCATCTAATCCACAGTGCTTCACGGTATGTCATCATAGCAAATGACTTGTATAGACGGGGTCTAGATGGTACCCTCCTTAAGTGTTTAGAACCTGATGAGTCTAAACGCGTGTTAGAAGAAGTTCATGGAGGAATTTTTGGTTCTCACTCAAATGGTCTGATATTGGCTCGTAAGCTTATTAGAGCTGGTTATTATTGGTCCGATATGGAGAAGGAAGCTATGCAGTTTGCCAAATCTTGTAAGCAATGTCAACTCCATGGAAACTTGATTCATGCTCCAGCTAAGGAACTCATTCCTTTTATCACCTTTTGTCCATTTCAACAGTGGGCTTTTGACTTAGTAGGTCAGATATATCCATCTTCCTTGAGAGGACACAAGTACATCATCACAGCTATGGATTATTTTACTAAATGGGTTGAGGTAGTACCTCTTAGTGTAGCTGATGGAAAATTTGTAAACTACATTATTTGTAGATATGGTGTACCTTCCTCTATTATCACCGACAATGGGGGACAGTTCAAGAACAAAGATCTGACAAATTTATGTGCTAAGTTCAAGATCATTCAACATTGGTCTTCTATTTATTACCCCCAGGGTAATGGGCAAGCTGAAGCTTCTAACAAAATAATTCTCAAGATCCTGCACCACACAGTACACAAGTCTGGATGAGATTGGCACCTCCAGATTAATCTGGATTTATGGGCTTATCACACTAGTATCAGAACACCAACAGGGTCCACGCCCTTTGCTTTAGTCTATGGCACAAATTATGTACTACCTATTGAGGTTGAGATTCCTACATTGCGAGTCTCTTTGAAAGGCCTCATTACAGATGATGACATTAGAATATCTCAGCTTCAAGAGCTTGAGTTACTCGATGAACATCGAAAGGTGGCATTCGATCATCTCAGAGCATACCAAAAGAGGATATCAAAGAGCTATAATAAGAAAGTTAGACTAAGAGACTACCAAATGGGTGATCTCATCCTGAGAGAGAATCCTAAAAATCAGCAACAACGAATTCAGAAAGGGAAGTTTGAGCTGAACTGGCTTGGTCCTTATATCATTACTGCAGTATTTGGGTCTGGCACTTATTAGCTCTCCACTATAGAAGGTGAACCACTCAAAGAGCCTATCAACACTCTTCACCTGAAGAAATTCTACAGTTGAGATATGTTTTGCATGCTCATGTACATACTTTATTTATGAAAAATCCTAAAAATTGTAAAATGTCCTAAAAAATGATCATCTTAGTGAAAACCTGGCAAACAGGCGCTTTGATGTATCTATTATCCTGGTGAAAACCTAGTAAATAAATGCCTTGATAATATCAAAAAAAAAATGAAAAAATAAAAAATACTAAAAAATAAAAAAGAGAAAAGAACAAAAAATTGAAAAATTGAAAATACAAAAAAAAGGGAAAAAGAGAAAAATGTAGCATTGATGAAAACCTGGTAAACAGGTGTCATGGTAGAAAAAATAGAATTTCTACCAAGATGGTGAAAACCTGGTAAACAAGCACCTCTTGTTTCACAATGCTTTATCTGTCGCAACATATCTTGGCTTTCTCGTAGTTTCTTTCCTGCTTTAGTTTGCTTTTATACTTTAGTGTGCTTTTGCTTTCAGTCATCTTCGAGATTTTGCTCGATCTCACATGGATTGAAACTGGTCATACTTAGGGGTATGTTCCTAGTTTAGGGGGCATTTTCTTATCTCTTGGAGTCTTTCTCCTCTTGCATCAGTCACCAGTGGTTCTCACTGCATCTTCCTATCGATGCTTCGATAGTGGTTTGTCTCTTCTTGAGACTCTCTTTCACATCAGTCACCAGTGGTTCTCACTGCGTCTGCCTACTAATGCTTTGATCTCGTTATCAACCTTTATACTTGAGAATCTCTTGCGACAGTCACCAGTGGTTCTCACTGAGTCTTCCTACTACTATTACATTGATGATATTTCTCACATCATTTCGCTATCTATTTTTTCAGCTTTGATCCATTCGTTACTTGGGGGCATGGCTCCCCATTTTGATCATTTTTTGGTTTACACTTGAGTCAGTAATCTTGTCATAGGAAAAATTCCTAGTGGCACAAACTGGTGTTTCTCAACACCTTAATCAAACAATGTTTCTCAACACTCTCTTTGGACACATTTGTGTTTTTTAACACACTTCAGATATCTCACAACGTAAACATCTCTCGATAGCAATCAAACACATTTGCACTCACAAGCACAATGGTGTTTTTCAACACCCTAAAACATAGACACATTCATAAGCTTTGAAACATGTTGGGATATGATTGGCTCTTTCTTAGTATGTTGTCTATTCTTATGGATTTCATTGATATTTTCTTTGTCTACTGCTTTTTGGTGTGGTTTTGATGATCCGGCAACATCAAATAAATAGGGTGTATGTGATAAGAGCTTCTGCATTAAGGTGGAAAGGCCTCACATCCCTCAATCTTGTTTATTTGTATGCCAAGGGGAGGTTGGAACTATCTCCTTGACTGTTATTGCTATGTTTGTTTACTTGTGAACTTTTATTACATCAAATTGGAAACAATGTTTAGGTCACCGTGGCTTTTGTGCCTTGGTGCTTATGTTCATTTCCTATATTTTATCCGATGAAAGTCATATTCATAATCTTATGGTTGCAGCAGCACCAGAAAGGATTGTATTGACTCTGATGATCCAAACGCACCCGATGATGATAAATACGATGAGTCCAACAACCAAAGTCCTAGGATTGCATTTAGCTTAGGTTTGCATCTGCATTGTAGGCTTGCATTCGCATTTTTGGCTTGCAGTGTGGTAGTTTGGTGCTCTCTTCATTATCTTCTCATTTTTCAAAGGTCTTCATCTTTCATCATGGTTTCTTCTTGACTACACGAGTTTCTGGTCCTCGTTCTTGATCTTCGTGTGCGTTCTTTTGGTTAGTACCTATTGTATATTGCGAATATCCTGGATGAGATTATTAGTACCATTGCATTCATTGCATTACATTCATTTCCAAGAGATGCATTGCCATTCATTTGCATACATATATCCATAAAACATGTGCATCCATTATAAGCACAAATCAAATCATACATAGCAATTATCCATCTAACACCTATAATAGCCTTTTCATACATCAATAAAACATGAGCATAAACATTTGCATATTCATCCATTGCATACATTCCTAATCCATACATCTAAATCATATAGGAAATCATCTCATAAAACATACACATTTAAAGCAATATATACACATGTACAATGATGCCAAAAATTGAGCTCATATATATATATTGATCGGTCTGAATGTACAAGGGTGCTACTAGAGCACAATAGGTCAAAATGGTGGTACAATATACATCAAAATCTAACCACCTGGAGGAGGTGGAGGGGGTGGCATACCCTATTGCTGAGGAGGAGGACTTGGTGGAGGAGGACCTGCTGGAGGTGGTCTTGGTGGAACAATCTGTGCACCAACATATTCAGTAAAAGGCAAAATCTAATCTTCTACCTCAGGTACTATAATGGTGTACGCAGCATAATAGTACAAAGCTTGAGCAACCTCATATCTGGTCTCCAGCTGGGATTGATTCAATGCCTCTTGCAACTCTCAGATCTCATGGTCTCACTCAGATATTCATGTATCTCTTATAATCACCTACATGTGGAGGTCATCACACTCCCTCTGTGTCTGCCGAACTCTCTCTCTCTCACCCTACAAAGAGCCTCCTATAACTAAGTCACTTGTCTGCCTACTGGAGGATTGGTCAGAACTGCATCAGCCATGACTATATCATTTCCATGCTCTGCAGCTCTATCCTGGCTACCACTAGGCCCAACACCTGTATCTGATCCCATGGGCCTCATAGGGATATCAGTCTGATGTGTCTGTAGACATAACACTCTCTCCTATTGCTAAAGTGGTGGCTACTGTGGTTGTTGATCCTGAGGCTTCTATCCCAGAGGAGGAACCTGCTATGCCTGCTGCTGTGGTGGTGGCTACACCACCTGAGGAATCTAGCTCACTAGAGATGTAAATCTAGGAAATGGATGAGCCAATAGCTGATCTCTGTATGCAGGTGTCACACCTACATTCATCATTGCTGCCATGTAATCCCATTGGGCTGGTGGTACCCAGGCATCTATCATGCTACACCCCCTGTCAAGCTGCCTCTGCCAACCCTTCTTTGTCTCATTGACAAATTAGGCATAAGTACAATACTCAAGAGACACGTCTTGTGGCCTCCTGAACTGGCACAATATGTGCATAAGAAAAAAGAACTCAATAACTATAATAGTATGCCCTATCAGAGGATGCAAGAATAACATGTATGATAGTTCATGATGAGCATCATCCCAAACCTCTGTGGCTGCCGAAGGTCACCATATAACTATAGCCATATCATCAATCTGTGCTTGCCACTACTCAGTCTTATCCAGCACGGGCTGGGTCATCAGACTGGTGTATCTGTAAATATACGGCTCTAATGGCTGTCATGTATCATGGAAAATTGCCCTACACATGGGAAGGTGCACATAGGCCCAGATCTGTAACATGATGACACCTGTCACCATAGTACGAGCACCTCGATACACGATCTCGTGCATCTCATGATACATCTATGTGAGAATGCACTCACCCCATCCAAAGGTGACCATAGGAACATCCAGCATCTTCTGGAGCATAACGACCCAGCCACACTCCAAATTGTGTTGACCATAATCAGGAACCAGATGACAGCTCAAAAATAGTGCAAGAATGACTGCCAAGGGATAATCTTGGCCATAAGTACATATCAACTCCTCCCAGGAGATGGCTTGACCCATAACCAATTGATCCTAAAATATGGCTCTCAAAGCCTGTGTACCATCTCTCGGCTGCATGCAATACTCCACACGAGCTCCATGAAACAACACTCTCAAAATCTGGTATAAATCCTCTGGAGTCACCGTCATCTCTCCATGTGGCAAATGGAAAGTATTCATCTCCAAATGGAATTTCTCAACTAGGGCTCCAAGTAGTCCATGATTTACCCAAATATCAGGTACATCATGCAGATATGTCAATCCTAGCCCATTAATGTGGGCCCTGTCGGCATCTGATAACCTCTGCAACAACTCACCCATAATAGGATGATGGGATATGAAACTGATGTTTGGGAGATCAACCTACAAACCAAGGGACAAAATTGGATCAATACCTCAATGGTGATGATTTTCAAATAAAAAGATAACAAATGCAACTATGGAACTATTCTACACATAGTTCAACTAGTTAACTCTGCGACACAAGAAAAATGATAATTTTTAATTTTTGTCAATTTCCCATGTGAGAAAACTCTTTTTTCGCGCAAGGAAACTCTTGTCCCGTGTGAGCTTTCTGGCTAGTGTGAGGCGGCATGTGTTCTCGCATGAGATTCTAGGAATCTCGCATGGCACATGCACGCTCTTCATGTGAGCATTGGAGAGGGGCCCGCGCACAGAATCCCTAACCCGCGCGAGGATTCAGATTCCTCGCGTGAAAGGCAATTAGGCTCGGCATGAGGAAACTATTTCCTCGTGTGAGATTTGATGAGACAAGATCTAAAAAGCTTAAAAACTCACTAACGCTAAAAAATTGATAATTTTTTTACAGAAATACAAGATCCAGTTATGAATACTCACAGGTGCGTCATACTCCGCTGGTCGGTTGTGCTGTCGGGTGCACTCAAATCAATTCATGTGCACGGGAATGCTATCAATATTAGCTGGAGCTCTTGCCATCACTAAAGTCAAAGGTGAATAATGATTTGAAAATGACCCCTTTGGGCCTTATATAGCCTTTGACCTAATTTTTCAAAGTGCTCTGTTTTCTGCAAAAATTGCACCCTTGGCTAAATGGACCATTCTGAATCCATTTTCGTGATCAAAATCAAAATCTGACACTCCTAAGTAGCTCAAAATCATTTTTTAAAATTTTGGGACTGACGTGATCGAACGCTTGTGTAGTCAATTTTCTAATGTCGCTTTCTTGTCAGGATCATCTCTTGTCATCATTTTCTCAGATTCTACAATCTTTTCATCAAAGTCAACTCTAGTCAATTCTAGTCAAATATGGTAAAACCTAATCAATAGGACCTTTTTATTTCTCTAAATTGATTCTTCTCTCTCTTGATCTATCTTTCTCTGTGATTTTTTCTCTCATCATAATGGTGTGTCTTCTTTCGATTTTGCTCCTGAGGGGGCAAGATGATTGCATCATTGGATCTTTTCGCATTATTCTCGAATCAGTTTGATCTAAATCAAAAGTCCCCATCGCTAGGGGCATCTCATCACTTGGGGCATATTTATTTTTTCATACCTTATGGTCAAAATTGGATATTCCATGATCTTGAATCTCTAGGGGCATCTTGATGTCTCGCATCTTTTCATCTATCTTTCTAGGTATCTGAGTAATCTAACTCGGATCCTCAAGGATCAAGCTTTGTTCTGGAGAAAATTCTTGAAATCTTATTGGGTATTGGGGCAATCTAACCCTAATTCCTGAAAGTTACGCTTCATTCTGAAGATGACTCTCAAAACTCTTTAGACCGTTATCTAGGCAATCTAACCTAGATCTCGGAGGGCTAATCTTCGTATTAGGGAAATCTAACCTTGATTTGGGAGATAGTCCTAGATCTTCATCAGCTATCAGTGGACATTGGGGCAATCTAACCCTGATTTTGATGTTCACTTTAGACTATTCTTTGAATCAATGCACTGCTCGCACATCAATTCAAAGAGGGGAAAAATGTAACACCCCAAAATTGGCACCTAATAATCCAATCAATTTTGGTGCATTTTCTTATCTTCGAAGTCCTATTGTACTAGGCAAATTCTTCTCCTAATTGACTTTAATTGACTAAGTTTCAAATGTAGAAAACCCAAATTTGCATAAATCTGACATTATATTTAATTCCTAAATTCTCAATGATTATTAACTAAAAACCCTTATGATTAATTGATTTAATCCTAAAGTCTTAAGTGCTTTTAATTAAATCAATTCCACCCCCTTTGGCTAATATACATAAAAAGAATTGAAAGGTTATTTAATTATTGGATGAATTATCCTCAAAAAAGGAATTCCATAATTCCATGTGAAAGGACACTTATGTGGCAATAATTCACCCTTTTATTTAAATAATCTTTGCATTTTTGTCTCAAATGGAAATGAAGAGGCCACCATTTCTATTCAATAAACTCTTCACCCTCTTTCCATGGTTTTCTATAAATTGGACTTCTTTTTCTTCATTAGAGAGGATGATTTTAGAGAGCATCAAATTTATAGGCAATTTTTGCATTTAATTTCTTTCATATTTCAAGCTTGAATTTGCATAATTAAGATAGTTTCAATTGGAATTGAAGATGTATTACTTTCAATTATGATTTATCTATATGTCTAACATCTCAATTTGGTGCTTTCAAGCTTCCTAGATTAATTGCAAATTCAATTCTAGCTTAAAGGCAATTCCTTTCATAGATCAAAGCAATTCCTTTCTATATTACAAGCACTTTCATTCTTAGATTAATTGTATTTTACTTCCATAGAGTAGTTGCAATTCATTCTTAGATTAGTGTAATTCACTTTCATAGCTTAAATTGCTTCTCAATTCATAGATTAAGAGTTCATTTTTCTCATAGACTAGTTGCAATTTTGTAGATGTAATGGAAATTCTTCTTTCTCTTGCATTCTAGAAATCCTCCATGTTAGGAATGGTCAGGTTGTTGGCTCTCGTTCTGAGGGTAAACTCAACATCCACAACTAATTAGGAGGCAACAAGTCGCCTCAATCAAATTTGGAGAACAAATAATTCATGTTTGTCTTTGTGAATTGAACGATTGTGTAAAGACTATGTTGTGTTTGTGTTGAATTCAGAGGTTCACATTCAGCATATAACACCCACCACACAATCAAAATAATGCATCCAATGGAATCCCATATGATTACTCTACCAATACTATCATAGGCAATGATCGAACATGTGGGAGTCTAGAAGAAAATTATATCTTTGGGTTTGATGCTCTTTGTGGCCGTATTGAATAATCTGACACACATGTTAACACCATTATCCTCAAAGTTGTTGATTTTAATGCTACCATATTCAGATCCAGAGTCACTGTCCAAGCTACTGATAAACCTTCTAAATCTACAAATCCACCAACTGCACCGTCTACCGCTACTTAGCCTACCTCATGCTATGACCTATTGGCTCAGTTAGGAAAGACGTCTGCATAGATATCCATCCTAGAACTCCTATGTACCTCACCAATTCACAAAGAAATCCTTGAAGATGCTCTAAATGAATCTCATGTCCCTGAGAATATCAACACTGCACAATTCCAAGCTATGATCAGGAACTTAGCCTCACAAGAGCACCTTGTCTTCATCGATAAGGAATTTCATGGTCCTGACCTTCATAATAATAAATCCCTCCATATCAAAGCCAAAATCCAGTCGACAAAAATAAAATGAGTCCTTATAGATGGTGGATCTGGATTAAATTTGTGCACATTGAAAATGATTCGTAACATTGGTCTTTTTGAGAACCTCCTGGATGTAGAAAAGAGAATCACAATAAAGACCTATGATGATAGAGAATGAGAAAGCAAGGGTTTGATCACACTACCCTTACAAGTGGGCTTGACCTTAATTGAAACTATTTTCCATGTGGTGGATCTAGATCTACCATACAATATCTTTTTGGGATGACCCTGGATACATGCTATCAAAGGTGTACCCTCTACTTATCATCAATGTCTCAATTTCCCACATCATCGTAGAGAAATCACGATTCCTGGAGATCCTTATCCCTTTCAATACTACAAGAGACTGGAAGGAAAACAATCTAACTACTGTCCATTGAATGAGTTTGGCCGACATTTCAATAAAGAAACCTATGTTCCAAGCACTTCCTTAGTTCTAGAAAAACATCAGAAATAAAGACCAAGCCGCTAAATCTGAAATAAAGACCACCTTTACAGATCAAGGCATGGAAGAATATAAATTTGAAAGTGCTCTATGCAATTGGTAGCTCCCTTTGTCCCCAAAGTCCTATGGAAGACCATCACCATTAACCCCCTCTAAAGACAAAGAGCTCATGCATTGCAAAACAACCACTTTTGAACATTGGGGGTCCTTATCCGATGAACACATGGAATACAATGTCCTTGACTAGATCTACAATGATGAAGAAGAAAAACCTATGACCTTCCCTAAATGAAAGTATATCAAGGTTACTCCCATTGTTGAAAGCATGGGGTATCATGGTATTGGTCTTGGAGCTAATGAAACTAGTAAGAACAAAATTATAACAACCAATGGCTATCCTCGAGGACATGGATTGGGTTCCATAGAAACTATACTAACTTTGCTAAGGATTATTATTTAGCTGCCTTAGATTCAAACACTGAAGAAGATTTCTTATAAATTCCTTTCCACTATGTTGAAGATGACCTCGATGACCTTAACCATGTCTTCACTATCACCCAATCCGACCTTTCATCTCCTCGTCTTCCCCTCACAAACCCTGAACTAATAGACTGAGATCATCAAGATTTACCACTAGCCTTGGATGTTTGTGATTTGGATGAGGCAATTTTAGCCCTCTTTGGACTTAAGAATCTCCAAGAATACAAACACCAGATCCACTACAGTGAGAAAGCCTACTTTGGTAGCCAGGTCAATTCTCTTAGTCACAAAAATGACAATAAAAATTAAAAAAAATTAAAAAAATGAAAATACAAAAACATCCCCTAGTGAAAACCTTTCTGAGGCACTAGAGGTGAAAGAAGATGACCTACCATTCATATGATCAGAACCAAAAGTGTCCTCTATGATTATTGAAGACACTATCCCGATCAATCTGGGCACAGAAGAAGATCCACACATCACTTACATTGCAATTTCTCTCAAATGATCAGGAAAAGAAAGACATGACAACATTCCTTCATAAACATAAAATCAACTTTGCCTGGACCTACAAGGACATGCCCAAGCTTGATACAGATCTTTTCATGCACCATCTTGCTATGGATCCCAATGTGAAACGTATTAAACAAAAACTTTGCAAGATGCATCTGCAAGTTGCACTGGTAGTCAAAGTAGAGCTTCAGAAGATGTTGGATGCTGAAGTAATCAGACCTATAGACTATCCTGAATGGGTCTCCAATATTGTTCTATTAGGAAAACCTACTGGGGGCATCCACAATTGCACCAAATTCAGAGAACCTAACCTTGCATGTCCTAAGGATGATTTTCCACTCCCAAATATTAACATTATAGTGGATTTGACTATTGGACACAAGATGTTGTCCCTCATGGATGGCTTCTCCAGTTACAATCAGATCAGGGTAGCACCAAAAGATCAACACAAAACTACATTCACGATACCTTGGGGTACCTTCTGTTATTAGGTGATGCCCTTTGGCCTTAAGAATATTGGCGCTACATATCAGAGAGAAATGACAACCATCTTCCATGATCTCTTGCATGTCATCATGGAAGACTATGTGGATGATCTTTTGGGTAAGTCCAAGCCACGAGAATCACACATTACTATCCTCACTACCATTTTTTAGTGAGTGGAGAAGTATAATCTTTGGCTAAATCCCAAGAAATGTGTCTTTGGAGTACAATCTATTAAGTTTCTAGGATACATTGTGTCATGGCATGGAATAGAAGTTGACCCAAAGAAATTAAAAGTCATCCTCGAGATGCCACCTCAAAAAACATTGAAACAGTTGCGCAGGTTACAAGGAAAACTACAGTCCATCAAGAGATTCATGTCACAGCTGGAAGATAAGGTGCATCTGTTCTCTCATCTCCTACACAAGAATATCAAATTCCAATGGGATTTCTTATGTCAAAATGCATTTGAGAAGCTAAAAGGCTATCTGGCTAATCTACCTGTTGCTGGCCATCCTCTGATTTTGTATATATTTTCTACAGAGGTTGCGTTGGGAGCCCTTCTAGCAGAATTAGATAATACTGGCAAAGAGCGAGCAATTTTTTATCTTAGTAGACGTCTTATTGGTTATGAATTGAGTTGTTCCCTAATTGAGAAAGCATGTTTGGGTGTTTTTTTCTATACACACAAACTATGACATTATATGCTCAATCATAAGATTCACCTTATCACCAAAATTGATCCACTCAATTATCTCCTATCATGTGCTGCTCTTACTGGTTGTATAACAAAATGGGTTATGATCCTTAGTAAATTTGACATGGTTTATGTGGATTGCAAAGCTATAAAATGACAAGTTATTGGAGATCAGTAAGCTGAGGCACCCATTGACAGTAAATATCCACTCATAATAGATTTTGCAGATGAATCAGTCCTCAATCTTGCCCCGAGTACCCCATGGAAACTTTATTTTGATGGATCCTTCACACATAAAGGATCGGGGGAAAGAATCTTGTTTGTGACACAAAAAGGGGATCTCATCCCTAAATCTTATAAATTACAATTTTCTTCTACAAATAATATTGTAGAATATGAATCCCTTGTACTTGGACTCCCTTAGGCCATATAAAGGAAAATTCTCAATTTTTTGGTACTAGGTGATTGATGATTGGTTATCAAACAAGTTATGGATGAATATCAAACAAAGGATGATAATTTGATTCCATATCACCGTACATTCGATGACCTCAAACCACATTTCACTGAATTGGTCTTCCAACAAATCCCCACACAAACAACAAAGCAATTGACACCATGGCTACTATTGGGTCCATGATCACCATGCCCAGAACATATTACACAGTGTGATTTATCATTGAGAATCTTACGGTCCTTGCCTATGAAAAACCAAATTCTAAAATGGTGTGTGAGATTGCTGACCCTAACTCCCCATGGTACCAAGAACTATACTCCTACCTTCGTGATGGCCATACCCCTCTTTCCTTAACCCCCAATCAACACAAAAACTTCATTTGTCACACTTCCCGATACATAATCCTTGTTGATACCCTTTTTTGAAAGCATTTCTATGGAACTCTTCTAAGGTGTCTAAATTTTGATGAAGAACAAACATCCTTGGAGGAGGTACATCAAGGAATCTATGGGGCTCAGTCTAGTGGACTCACTTTGGCCAAGAAGTTGTTACGCACTAGATATTACGGGCCTACTATGGAACAAGATGCTTACAACTATGTGAAGAAATGTGTGCCTTGTCAGTAGCATGATGATTTGATACATGCCCCATCCCAATCCCTTCAATGCACCATCACCCCTTGTCCTTTTTCCTGCTAGGGTCTCGACCTGGTTGGCTATATTTTCCCTAATTCTTCCAATGGCCATAAATACATCATTTCCACTATCGATTACTTTACCAAGTGGGTTGAATTTTCTCCTCTTACCTACACCATTGGGAAAAATATCTTGAAGTTCATTTTGAACTATCTTATCTATCGCTATGACATTCCTCAGTACATTGTTAATGATAATGGAGGACCTTTCAAAAACAAGGATGTCACAGAGCTATGTAGGAAATTCAACATTACCCACCATACCTCTTCCAAGTACTTTCTAAAAGGAAAGTCAAGCAGAGGCTACAAATAAAAATATCCTTAAAATTCTCAAGAAAACAGTCGATGAAGTTGGCTGTGATGGGTACCTTCACCTCAATCTTGCCCTTTTGGCCTACCGCACCTCCATTCTAACCCCCACTAGAGCCAACCCCTTTGCCCTTTTTTACGTCATGGAGGCTATTCCACCCATTTAAATTGAGGTCCCTTCCCTTAGAATTTCTCTTAAGAATCTGTTGTCTGAAGAAGAATATAGAGTTTCTCGCTTGCAAGAGCTAGAACTCCTTGATGAGAGATGCCTCTGTGCCCTAAACCACCTTCACTTGTATCAAAATCACCTTTGCCTCTAGTTCAACAGAAGGATTAAACCTCATCAGTTTGAGGTTGGTGATCTTGTCTTGCAGCACAATATGAAGAACCTCCAGAACCGTGAGAAGAAAGGCAAACTTGAGCCTAATTGGTTGGGGCTCTTCATCATCATAGTAAATTATGGGTCTGACACTTATCATATTTCTTCACTAGAGGGAGATTTGATCCCTGATCCTATAAATATTGTGCATCTCAAGAGATTCTATGCTTGATCCTTTAGTAGTCCATTGTACAATAGAACTATCAAAATTCAAAAAAACCAAAAAAGTAGAAAATCCAAAAACATCAAAAAAGAAAACAAATCAAAAAAATCAAAAATCATAAAAAATATTAAAGCTTGCAAAAGTATCAAAAAAGAAAAAAAAAAGAGAAAGAGAAAAAAAATCATCCATCTATGAAAACCACTTCAGTGGTAAATGGATAAGTACCATGAAAGCCTATTTTAGGCTCCATGTGTAGTCAGATCCACCATCTATTTCCACCATCTTTCATATAGTCTCCATCACCTTCCATAATAAATTCACTACCCATATCTATGCAAGTAGTCCCATGACTGTTTTCCACTTTCGCAATAAAATTGCATTCCCACACAACTGAGCTTACCCCATCAACACTGAGCTTTATTCTAGACATAGTGATCACAAACATTTCCAACAAATCAGCAAACAGATTGACTTTCCTAGTTTCATTCCATTCACAAGAAATTTCTAGTGAATTCCCATTTCACTCAATCAATCTTTTGCCCATTAGGATACATCCTTCTGGTGTCGGCTATTATCAATTCTCACATTAAAATTGTTCATGGAAAGAACTTTTGGACCTAATGAACACTTGGTTAGGATGCCTTTTTGTTGATTTTATTTTGTGTTTCAATGTGGCCTTCTCATGACAGCCTTGATCTTTCATATCTTGGTTTGTTATAATGAGTACATGTTGGAATACGTGTCATTTGTGGTATGATCTTCTTGTCATAGATTGTTAGTGAATTTATGTTTGATATTTAGTTATGACAATGTATGCCTCACTGGGGGAAAGATTCATGCATCTCAAATCCCTAAAAAGATCTAGATGTATTACGTCTCCTCACGAGAAACATTTCATAGGTCTCATCATACCTGATATCTTGCATTCTTGTTCCTAGCAACCTATTTGTCTGAGTCTAGTCCACGCAGAGGAACCATGTCACTTGTGTTTTCTAGCACATGGTGCATAACTCTTTTTGCAAAATCAAACTAGGGTGTGCTCTCCAACATTAACATGATATAGATCCCACTATCATCATATAGTTAGGATTTCATTTTAGCTATATCATATTGTACTTTGCATTTTTCTCTTGGCAAATTTTCTGTTTATTCCCCCTATCCAGCTACCTAGGTGATTCTATTATATCTACTTGATACACACAAAAAATTTGTCCTCATATGTCCCATTTTGCATCCATTCATTAGGTTAATTTACTATTCACTAAGTCCATTCATTAATCATTACGCATTATAGTTGCATTGTTACTTCATTCATTACTCATTAATCATTATAGTTACATATAGTTCCATTCATTAATTACCCATTACATTCATCATTATAGTTGCATTGTTAATCCATTAAAATGATTCATTTTAGTTCATTCATTTTAATTCCATTCATTACACATTTATATATTATCCATACACCCTCACATTGCATCATTATACATAATATACATCCATTTATAAGCATTTCACAAATATCATATGCATCTTATCCCTGCATCACAAAATGGTCAACATAATCATATAAATTCATCTCATCCTGCATGTCAGTCATAAACACCATATAGATATATAAAATCATAACACATCATATGCATCCTACATAAACATCACATCATGTCATAACATAAAATAGATCATCATAATAAAATTCCATATATATATATAGAGTCCATCATACATCAGTATCTCAAAATGTCATACAAAAATGTGTATCAAAAATAGTATGATAAGAGTTATCATGGTGGTTGTGATGGCCCTGCACCCCTGCTATGATGGGGTGGTAACCCCACTAATCCTTGAGAATCGTGACTTGTACTCCTGGATAAAGATCTCTCTAAGTACGGTGGATCTCGCTCTGCCTCCAGCATGACTCTGTGATAAAAAGTCATGTAATATAGGGCCTCCTGTCCTCTCCTGTCAGCATCCCTCTATGCTACAAATGCATATGCTAGTACTTATCCCAACCCTACCATTGTGCCTACATCATGAGCTATATCTCGCTCTACTCTATAGCCCTATGCTCGTATCTGCATATCATCTTGTTGTGCTATCAAAGCTTCTATTTGCATTGACATGGCTACCATCTCCTCCCTAGCACTCCCCTTCTGTCCACCCATCCCAAACTCTCCACTGTCTACTCGGGCATGTAACAGGTCTAATGCCCTCTATGCACCGTCACCCTAAACTGTCTCTGATACTAACGCCCCCTATACTCAGGCTAGCTCTGTCTGTAGACTGCTAGCTGTATCCTAGGAGGAGTTCAATAATCCCTATAGTCTCAGCACCTTTGACGATGAACTACTCTCTATTGCCTAAGAGGTGGCCAACAGTCCCTATAACCTCAAGATCTCTTCCTGTGCATTATTCTTAGTCACCTGAGATATAGCCAATAACCCCTGCACTCTCCCAAGCTTAGTCCATAGATTGTCCTGCTCTGCCACTACTATGTCATGCACATCCTAGGCTATGTGCCTAGCTAGTGGCCCATGTCCGTATCTTGGTGGCCTCTATGGCCCCTGTCCTTGTGCCTATCCTTTTATATCTAGGACCATTGGTGGATAGCTCCTGCAAGTATCTCTACCTATCCCCGTTGCCTCTGAACTGCTACTCTTGGTCAAACTCTCCTACCCCTAGCCACTCTCCCATCTCCTCCCTCCTCATCCCCATCATCTCCATCCTGTTCTCCTCCATCCTCTCCTACCCAAGCTGTTCATATGCCTGTACCACACCTGGAACTATCAATGTGATAGGACTATGGGCCGCCCACCACTATGCATATGCTGGGACAACTCTAGCATCATGTAGTGACTCTCATGCTCTAATCCATGGCACCTTGATCATGCTTATCCATGATCCCCAAGCTCCTCACAAGTCTACTCCCATCCCCCAAATGCTTCCTACCTCCCGAGTCACCAAGGGATGAGGAAATCCATCTGGCACGACCTCCTGAACCTGTTCCATTTGTCATCATACCCTCGATGGCATGTACCTGGCTATCATGTAAGCTACCCATCCTATCAACCAGCAATTAGTCTGAACAAATCTGAGATAATATGAGTCATACCACCCATCCTTACTGTATCCATCCTGTTGTTGAACCTGGTGGCCCCATGCCTTGCACCCTACATATGGTGCCCATTGAATGTCACCCATCTTGTCCAAAGTCTGACGCCAATATCCAATCGAGTTTGTATACTCATAGCTAATTGATGGCCTATATTTGCAGGCAAATGAATCATAAGCCTATCTGGTCTCATGTGTATGAATCAGGTTTATGATAGTAATATGCTCCCATGCCCATACCAATAACAATGTATAGCCTTCTCCTAGTTCCCTACCCTTACGGTAGGCACACATGTGTAGATCATAATATAGCTATCCCAGGATAGTGTATCCATAGCAGTAGTGGTCCCTATCCTCCACCATACTGCTCAGTACCCATGCCCAACCAGTAGGAAATCCCTTCCCTGGATGGTCTGGCATCATTTGTCCTCTAATTAGCCTTGCCAAATACAGTGCCAACTGCTACAACCGTGGTCATGCCGCCATCACCCCAGCCCATGACATCCACTCATGTGAAGTTGGTATCTCCACATAACTCCTCCCAAAGGCCATCTCCATGTGAGGATTTGACCCCTCGAAGCATTACTCAGATATCATACCCTGAATTGGCACTCTATAAATCCTCCACACATCGTGAATAGTTATAGTAGCTTCCCCTGTGGGGAAGTGAAAGATCGAAGTGGTACTATGCCATCTCTCAATCAAAGCTGATATGAGCACTTTTAGTGCTCTCAAGTGGGGCTAGAGGTGCACATGCTCCAATCTGCACAAAGTGACTATACCCCAATCCTCTATCATTAGATCATGCTCTAGCACCATCATTGCTCGATAGCACTCCCTCACCCAGAAGGTAATCGTATCCTCTTGCATCCACCACATACCCATGTCAGACATTAGATAGCATTCTAGGGCATTGAAAATTTCCCCTAGCTTGCTCTAGGGCATCAAAAATGCTCCTAGACCCTCCCCTAACTCTCCTTTCCCTCATTTTTCTCTGTTTCCAGGTCAATTAGTGAAGACGCCAATTTACCCTCGCACACAATGGTTCTTCGCAGCCACTGATCTGCGAAGATGACAGTTTAGGTCACCACCTCTTTTTTGTATAGATGATGGAGTTCTTACTCTGTCGTCTTCGCCCTATTTTTCTTCCTCCCCTTCTACCCTCACAGACGGTGATCGTATGATCTCCATCTGTGTAGATGTCAATCTTTGATGAGTCATCTACGAAGATAGCGATCAGGCGACCACTGTCTGCATTGTGGGCCAGTTTGGAGCACGTTTTGGGTGCCATAAATGCAATAAAAAACAATAATTGCATAATTGACAAGGAGGCCTTTGACTCTTCACTGGTGGTCTGGCGTCTGCGGGTCACTGATGGATCCTAAACTGCTCTCCAAGTTGTGCACGCTCTCAAATCACTGCCATCACTTCTCTCTTCTTCCATCTTTTTGCCCTTTGTAAGTGAAAATTACTTCTCTTTGGGCCCCAGTGGACTGTTTATAGCCCCTTGGAGCCCATTTCTTCTGTCCTTCTCCCTATTTCCTTCTCTGGTCCCCATTTTTCCTCTATTTATTTTGGACATGCCATGCAATTGGTCTTCTTTCCCTCTCTTCCTGCATTTTTCAAGAAAATTTTATTAATTTTTTTAAATTTTTTCCTATTATTTTCTCAAGGGAGCACACTCCACTCTCATCACCTTAGGATTTCCTAACCTTTCTAGGGCATGTTATTTTCTTTTCTTTAACGCAACACCACTTCTAACGCCGCATTAAAGAGGGACAACATGTAGACATCAAAAAACATCCTTATATTAATTTAATTAATATTCCCATAACATTATAGTTAATTTTAATTAATTATATTTGTTTTGATTAACTAAAAGAAGGATTTAAAAGGTCCCAAAACCTTGTACAAAATATTAGAAGATAGGCATAGCTGATCTATCAACAACCAAAAGACAAAACAAAGGAGAGGCGAGGGCCTGAGGCCACACAATACAAAAAATAGAAAAAGACAGTGCTTAGCAAAAAAAAATAGCAAAGAAGGAGTGCACAAAAGATAGAACTAGGTTTCCACCAGCTCTTTGACCTGCTCTACCAGAAGCTCCATGTTTCCCACAGAGATCCTAAGGGCATCAAGCTCTGTGTCTTTCTTTTTAATACTAGCTCAAGTGCGGATGCTAGAGCCTGCACCCTCTTTGGGCTCCTTGTTCTCCTCCCCCCTATTAACCTCAATCCTTTCCATTAAGCTCTTGCATTGTTCAATAGAGATTTTCAGGATATTGAATCTTTGTTCACTTATATTTTTGAGCATCAGTTCCATTTTCTCCACTTTCCCTTCCAGAGTAGAAATGCGAGCCTCACTATTGCTAATCTCTACATCTTTACTCATATTGTTGATCTTTTCCTCCATAATCATTACTTTGGTCCCCAAATCCCCAAAAGCTTCCCCTTTGTTGATAGCTTCGGTCCAATTCTTTAGACTGGTTGCCATTGATTCCTCGCCAAAGGTTGCAACTTTAACCATATTCAAAATCTTCCCTTGTTCCTAAAGTTCAACCTTCATATTCACAGTATCCTATGCTATGGTAGCCAAAAACCTGCCAAAGGAAAGAATGCTATCTTTCTATTCTGTGCCAATGTTAAAGCTATCCTTTTTATCCACAGTAGTTGCAACTTTGTGCTTCCCCCGATTACTCTCATCTTTTTCCTCAATCTTTCTCTGAGTGTTATCTTCATTCTCCATATCCTTATCTTGCTTCTCCTTGTTCTCTAGGATCTCATAAGTCATTTCCTCATCATCAGAGGAAATAAGGATACCCTTATTCTTCTTAGTCCTCTTGGTGATAGGGGTTTTATCCTTGAAACAAGCTTTCCTTTTTTTGTTCTTCTTAGGGTTGTTGTCTTCATCATCAGTTCTAAAACCTTCCAAATTAGAGTCCATCTCGGCATACTACAATTTTTTCTTAGGAATCCTCTTAGAAGAGATACCCTTCATGTTGCCAACCCCTATGCTACTAATGGTGTTCATCTTTTCCTCAGTGTCATCTTCAAATTTTTCTCCTGAGTCTTCATCCTCAGTTTCCACATCATTAAGAATCTTGCCCTTAAACATAGTTTTCTCAATTTTCCTCATTTTTAACACATCATAAATCAAAACCATCAGGCCCTAATGAGAAGCGTGATCCCCAAAAGGGTCTTTTTGGAAATCTCTCATTGTAACATTCAAAGAGCTCATGAGATAAAAAGGGATGCTCATATCCTCATTATGCCTAAAATGGTTCAAGATAACAAAATGATGCTTGTAGGCTCTATAAAATCTCCCATAAAGGGTAAGATAACTAATAGCAGCATATAAAATAAAACTCCAAGGGCGGCTGATATTAGTAGGACTGAAAAAACTCCTACCTTCTTGGCCAATCTATCTGCCTCTTCATCATTCTTCGAGAATCTCTCATAACCTTTGTCAGAGTAGCTACGGTCATGATAGAACTTCATCCCTTCCACAGGTAAGCTCGTGGCTTCTGTGATAAGTTCCTCATTGATGAAAATCCATTGATTATTGAAGTAAATCTTTCCTTCCAATTACGCATGAAAAAATTGGTAATAGCAGGGTTACACCCGCGCAACTTCTCCATGTAAGTTGCAAAATTCCCCTTCTGAAGAATATCCCAGACTTCCACATTTTGCTTCCACTCACTACAGTCTAATGGTTCATGTCTTTTCTTTCTTCCACCCATTCTATTTCTACTAACCTTGTCTCTCTGATTTTTTCTGTGCTTAGTTTCACCTATTTTCTCCTTTCTTATAATGTGATCCACAATTTTTGAAAACACCCATAATCTGTGTGAAATAGCATGTCAACAAAAAGTATCATTGAAGAGGATGAATGCATCATAATTAGACCTTACAACACTCATATTAGCTGTAGTCATTTAATTAATTATTTTTCACTTCTCTGAATTTTGTAGATCATCTCCTTTTGCATAAGGGATTTGATATTGTACGTCAAGCTGATTTCATTCTACCATGTAAAGATTTGATGATTTTTACATGCATAATTAGCCACCCAGTCGACACTTTCATTACCTTCACATACACATGCATAATAATACATTTATTCATGGTCTTGATAATAGATTTAGCATTATCAATTATATTGCTAATCGACCAAGATGGGTTAGATATATTATTAAAGGCCTTGACAATATTCAGGGAATCCCCTTCAAGCCAAACATTATTGCATTTGTGTTCTTTAGCCAAAAGAAGACCATTGAGAGAAGCCAAAGCCTCCGCCATATGGTTACTTTGAACACCAATTACGATAGCCCTCATCACTTTACAGTGTCCTCTTTCATCCTAGATGACCACCCCACATCCTGCTATGCTAGGATTACCTTTTGATGTCCCATGAAAGTTGATCTTAGTCCATCCCATCGGAGGGAATTCCCATATCACCTCCTCTATGTTGTTTTTATGATCTTCATCAATCAATTGAATTCCCCATCTTTAAAGAGTAGCACACTCCTCTTCCCCTTTTGAATGACCTTTAATCTTCATAATTTTGAGATTCTCAATTATCATACTCTGAATTTTTTTGTATAATATTTTTGAGGGAGTAGAATTTTCTCTTAAAATTCTTTCTATTATTTCCTTCTTGTTGGTAAATAGATTGTTCTTCTTTGTAATAACTCTAAGATGCCCAAATATGAAGAAACAATTGAATACAACAATTGGGAAATTATAATTGCATACTAATTTCCCTCTGAATTTAAAGGTACAACTCCCTTATATGAATGATTTTCAGTGAATTTTGATCTTTCCTAATCTAACATGGGTATGTTCTTGACCCGAGAATAGAAGAGGTAAACCAAGCTAAACCTAGACAAGAAATAGCTTAGGTGGGATGAATTCAACACTAAATGTAGCCAACTCTAAGATTTCATCAATCAGATTAACTCCCAAAACTGGTAATGCATGAACTTCTACTGAAAATGCAGATGAAAGACTAAATATTAATAATAAAAGGACAATGAACTGATCTATATTACAGGAACATTTTCCAAACTTAAGATAAAAATAGATTTTCCCCTTAGCTAATTGTATCAAATCATAATATAGAACTCTTGTTTGAATACAGATTGTAAACCTAACTTCAAAGAAACATTCAAATTCAACAAAAAGATAAATGCAATGCAATGGAATAGATAAAATAATGGTATTTAGACATACAAATTTGACTCAGCAAAATGTTATCTTTCACACCAAAATTTTGCCGACCTTTGTATTTATTTTGGAAATAATACATATAGAGTCCCAGATTGGACCGTTGCAAAAAGGGGTAACTAAAATGGTTCAACTTTCCAAACCAGAAATGATAACCAAAGTTTTATTCATTACAATATTATCAAAAATAGTATAAGAGGTAATCTAGCTAAGCATCAGTTTTCTTCCCCTTGTCTAATTTGGCCCTATAAGCTATGACAATAGTGATGACTTGGACGAGCTCTTCGTGCTTGTTGATGTGGATGTTAGTATACCAGATGAGCCACCTGGAATGTTCTTTGGCCAGAGTCTTGGTTGCATCTATTTGATCTTTTATCTCTTCCATAGCCCTAAAGATACATCCACTCAATTACTGGAGTTCTGGGACCTTATCTAAATGAGAAGAAGACTAGTCTGCCAGATTATGTAGATAATTAGAGAATGACTTCTGCATGTTCGTAACTCTGATAAGTTCTTTGCCTTGACAACTTGTCTGTGATTCTACGTGAAGCCCCATGAGTTTAAAATCTTTTTTCTTCTCTTCCTTGACCTTGACATCTGTATGTTGCAATCCAGTCTCCGCTTGGATGATCAGATCGATCTTAAACTCCAGAATTTGAAGCCATTCGATCAAAGGCTCATCTCCCTTTTGTAAAATCTTAGCCTTTAGTGCCTCCTTAGTCTTCATCTTTACTACCACATGTAGCATCACTATGCATTCCTAACACCTCACCCTTTCTTTCATGAGAGTCTGTAGATTTTTACCAATGTTATTGCTCTCAACTTCCAGCCTTAGAAGAGCATTACCCAATTGCTAATCCTTCAGACTCTAGCCTCTTGATCCATCTTTTTCCAATATGTCCAAAATGTTGACCTTCTTGTAGCTTAGCTATAATGGCTTGGTTTTCTGCAGCACTGGGATCAAAGGTGGTTTGGGTGCTGGGAATGCTTGCAATCAGAGTGAGGAATTGTCTGATGAAGTTGGTTAGCTCAGACACTTTTGCCTTAAGTTGAACCTTGGCAGTCTTGAGCTCCTTGAGATCTTCCTCTATCACCGCATTAGTAGATTTCCACCAGTCCACCTTGGTGTCATGATGAGTGAATCCCATATCAAATGACTGCAACTGAAATTCTAAAGCAACCATATCTTTGAATCTACCTTCCTTAGTTGGCTTGGCCACTTCCATAGTGAAGTGCCCAGTCTAAGCATCATGACCTAGAGTAGACATCATCTTTACTTTATTTTTCTTTCTTGTAGTGGCCTTGGGCTAAAGGGCCCATGATAGAGTGTCTTTGCTGGAATTTCCTTCTTCTGCCCTCTTCCTCTTATGTTCCAGATTATTTTATATCCATGACTCTGCGCTAGTAACTTTGTTGGCAGAAACCAACTCCTCAATGAAAAACTTCCTTATGAATAGGGGAGTAGCTTTTGGTCTAGAATTTAATGGGTTCACTAAAGTAGGGGAAGAGGATATTAATTTAACAACTTGAGAAACCTCCTGTTGCTTCCCGACTTCTTTATCTGATTCTATAACAGAGGTACTAGAGCTATCCTCTCCTACTTCAACTATAACAGGGGATCCTCACCTTGGAGTCTCTTGGGTAGAGGCCCCAACTTGGGTATCCACAACAATAGCTTTAATTGGTCATTTGGGCTCTGTAGCTTTAGTGAGCTCAACTGTAGATTTGATTGGGTTTGTAGAGACTACTTCTTCAGTTGCTCCAATGTCTAGAAAAGGGCCCTCTCCACAAGTCTTTTCTAATGAGATTGCCTTCTCAAGAGGTTCATCGCCTCCTCCCGCCGACTGGGTTGATCCTTTAGAAATGGTTGGAATCGTTGCCGATGAAGTTTCTATAGTGCTATAAGTATCCTTTTTTAGAGTTTGCTGAGTGGGAGGCTTCCTTTCTGACCTCTTCCTTTGGCCTACAGTCCATTCAACCCATTGTTTTGTCCTTTTGAAAATTCCACCCATTAGAGTCTACACGTCATTGATGGCTTGATCTAGCATGGGCTTAGAACTTTGAACCTTTTGATTTGTTCAATAGTTAACCAGGTGTCGAACCTCCCCCTACTATCCAAATCATCTTTACAATTGGCCCAATAGTCTTCAATATCATCAACATGATGAATAGCATGGCTCATTTGCAAGACATCTTTGGCATAATTCACTGGACCATACTGCTGCCTCAGGACATCATAGGTTTCCAAAGAAAACCTCTTTGAGAATGTCTTTAGAACATTCTTTTCCTCTGACCAAGATGCACAACTATAAGCTCCAACAGTAATGGGGAAGTTGTATCCCTTCTTCCTAGCATCAGCATAGATTAAATTCACTTGGAGTGCTTTCCTCATCACCTCGATCAACACGATCATATCGGTACGATACCTGGGAAGCTTCAAAGGAAAGTCATCAAAACCTGCAAGATGAAGCTATGAGGAATCTCTCAATTGAATAAAATAGCATCCGAATTGGCTAATAAAAGCCATGGCTTCAGGAGAAAATATCCTCTCTAGACAACCTTGTAGTTCCCTGCACAGTCTCATTGTAAACACATCATTAACTCTAAGATAATCAGCATAGTTGTTATGTATTTGTAAAGAAGGGAAAAATTCATAGCTCTTTACATCTTCTAGAAATTCCTCTAACCTAGGAAGCCCTGGCCAAATTTGAATTATATCCAGACTATACAAAAGAACTGAGGACATGTAGAACTCATCTTGATGCTTAGGTCTATTCAGGGCATCTGAGAGGTTCTCACTTACCATAAGTGCCCAATCAATGAAGTGATGTTGGGAGTAGATTACCTGAACTAGGAAGAAATGTTGTTTGACAAAATTAAGGGTGTCACTCTCACCTCTGATTCTGTGAAGTAATACCAGAATATCCACAATCTCTGGCTTCAAGTTTGTACCATATAATGTTTTGGGCAACTTGCCCTTGGCACTCTTTGGTTCTTGAAACCACGACTTCATGATCTCCTTCTTCCACACGGTCCTCTTTGTTGTATATTTAGAAACCTCCTAACTGTAAGTCATTTCTGAATATTCCACTTGTTTTGGGATACAAAGAGAATTTTAGATGGACTCTCTATCAATAGAGAGAAGCACCATGTCATTGGGCAGAAGAATTTGCTTGGTGTCTAGGTTGTATCAAGCTATACATTCTTGAACTAGCTCAGGAGCTTGAACTGCTACAGAAAAATTGACAGCTTGTACTAACCCTCTCTCCTTAAGCTTCTCAGTAATAGGATGCATTTGATCCGCCTTAAATCTATTTTGGAAGTTTCATGTATCGAAGAAATTTAAAGAAGTGTCCAAGATCTTATGCTAGTTGGAGGTGATGCCATTCATTCTATCGAATCCCATAAATCTGGAAGCCATGATTTGAATGATTTGATTCAGGAATTAGGAAAATCTCTTAAGAATGCAGGGGCAAAGAATAACTAATATTAGAGGCTTTGAATTCAAACAATTTGGTGGACAAATGGTGGCTCCTGCTTGCAACCTTCAATTGATTTTATAACTTTTGAATTCTTACCGTTTAATGGATGACTTCCCATGCCACACGAATTAAAAGACCTAGAAATTAATGAAAAAGTTCATTATGAGGTAACATGACTTTATTTGGATTAATTACTTCAGTCTTACAGGCCGTTGGTAAATTTATTTTCACTTTAGTAACCGTAACGGTAAATTTCCTGAGGTAGCGGAAAATTACTTTTCCACTTCTCCTTTGGGCGGAGAAATGCTTTCGAAGTGCTCTCTATTCTAAAACCCACCAAAGGAGAAATTTGGCCTATCAGGGTGCCAAAATGACATGTGGTTATTTCATCAGCCTTCTTTATATCTTGGATTCCTTATTAGATAGATTCTTCCTCAAAATCCCTTCATTTTAAAGGTTTGGCAGAAAATCCACTTTGCATGTCGAAACCCGCTTGTTGGAGTAGTGGAGAAGCTATTTTCTGCTTTTTTCCTATAAGCTTACACCTTAAATTTTACCTCACTCAATCATTCCCTTTTCTTGAAATAGGTTTGATCTGAATGCCCAAAGCTTTCTTATTCCCAAATTTCTCATTTTCAACTTTTATTGACATCTGATACTCTTAGGTCTGTTAATTGCAGAAAATGCACTCTATAGGTGATTTTCTGCCATGGCAAAGCTCAAAATCAATTTCCCGCCAATGCTGAAAAATGAAGATTTATGGCTAAATACTTCAACTGCATATAAGACTGATGTTAGAATTCTTCAAACTGTGGCCTTTACTATATTGGGAACTTAACCTACCTAATGAAAACATGACCTCAGATACAGTTTCCCTTCGACTCACAAAAGAGAGGTCGAATTAGGAATCTGATAAAGGTCTCCTAGCCTAAGGGGATTGCTAGACTTAGACTCAGGAGTCACATGAAGCTTTCAGGACCACTACTACACATTAAACATCCAGTTTTGTCTAAAGGCATGCAGACCAAAAGTGGGGCAATAGCTGGCTCTGTCTAGGGACTTGGATATGGAACTCAAGTCTTTGGTTTTGCAAAGCTCAATAAAAGGTGGCTCACAACAAAACTAAAGCAAGACAAAGAAAGGAAAGTAGAAAGGAAAACTAACAAGGAAAATAAAAATAGGAACTAAACGTAACTATGGTACAATACAGGGGTTACCTAATTTCAATTTAAATCTAATAGAGTTTCAAATCTTGACCATTATACATCAGGGGTAGTGCCTCACCATCTAGATATGTCAATTTAAAAGAACTCTTCTCAAACGCTTGATGGATCTTGAAAGGTCCTTTCTACAGTGTTTCAAAATTTACGTGCATGGCTTTGGGTGCCCTGCGCTTGTCCCATAACAACACCATGTCTCCCTCCATAAATTTCTGGGGTTTTCTCTTTTTGTCAAACAAGTTCTTCACACGCATTTGGTGCCATGTGATATGATAGACCATTTTTTCCCTTTCTTCTTCTAGTTTGTTCAAGTACAAAATCCTCTTTTCTAAACCATCTTGGTATATGCCATCCTCCACTGTTGTTCTCTATTTGCAAGTCACTAACTCTAATGGTAATGGAAGACTGGCTTCTACCCCATAGATAATTTCAAAAGGAGATACACCAATGGCTCTTTTGGGAGTCACTCTATCCACCCAGAGGGCTTCATATATTTTCTTATGTCAGGTTCTCTGGTTATCTTCCACAATCTTTTTCATGATGTTTACCAAATTTTTATTGCTGGACTCAACTTGACCATTCCCTTGAGGGAAGTAATCAGACAAATGACTGATCATGATGCCATACTCAAAGAAAAATTTAGTAATTTCTTGAGAGGAAAAGTATACGGCATTATCCATAACTAACTTAATAGGCACACCAAACCTTACTAGAATGTTTTCTTTGATAAACTCACATACCACCTCCGAAGTAGTTCTCTTGGTTGCTTTTGCCTCCACCCATTTCGTGAAGTAATCGGTTGCAGTGATTATGTAGGTATGACCCATGCTATACATGGGATTTATAGGACTAATAAAATCAAGACCCCACTGCTGAAAAGGACCCTCAATTATCACTGGTCTCAAGGGCAATGCTGCCAGGTGAGGCTTTCTAGTAAATATTTTGTAATTTTAACATCTCTCTTCCCAATGGTAAGCATCTCTAAACATTCCTGCCTAGTAATAACACTGTCTCAAGATCTTGAATGTAGTGACTGATGAGGAGAAGTGTCCTCCACAAGCTTCATCATGAAACACCTTTAATAGCTTCTCTTGTTGTTGTCTGTCGACACATCGAAGGAAAGTTCCATCTATAGATCTCTTATATAGTCTCTCCTCCCAAATTACATATTTAGAGGCTTTCAATTTCAGATCTCTCCTTTTATTTGAATTTAACCCTTTAGGGCATTCACCATATGTCAAGAAATACACAATGTTTTCAAACCAAGGGTCTTGCATACTTACTGTCAAAACCAAATGCATAGCTTCTGGGTTTTTGTCTGCTTGGTTCTCTGCCATCACTTTGCATAATGTGTTCCCTCTCACCAACTTGGTGGGCTTGATCTCTATGTCATATTCTTGGTTTTTAGCCACCCATGCTCCTCTTTTGTTACATCCTACATCCTGTTGAGTCAATATGCTTTTTACTACAATATCAGGCACATACACCAGAGAGTGGGAGTGTAAAATGTAAAATTTGAAGTTCTTTAAAGCCTTTGCAACTGCAAAAGCTTGCTTTTCAGCCTGAGAGTATCTCAGCTCATGATTTTTCAGAGCTATGTTCATAAAAGAAATGGGAGCTTGAATTCCCTCTTCGTTATCTTGCATGAGAATGGTTGATAGAGTATGTTTAGAAGAGTAACAATAGATTATGAAATCTTTCTTATAATCTGGGTGACATAACACGAGAGTGTTGGATATGGAGTTCTTTATGCTTTTGAAAGCTTTTTTACCAGGATCATTCCATTTGAAACTCACATTTCCTTTCATCATGTCCATTATGCATTTGGTGATTTCAGAAAAATTGGGAACGAACCTCCTGAGAAAGTTTACCTAGCTGAAAAATGATTTCACTCCAGTTTTGTTCATAGGTAAACTCAATTGTTGGATTTCTCTTACCCTTTCTAGGTTGATCCTTATGCCTTCTTGGGAGACAATGTGACCCAACAATTTCCCTTCAGTTACACAAAAAATTGACTTCTTGGGATTTAACAAAATCCCATCTTCTCGACACCTTTGCAATACTCTTCGTAAATCCTTTATGTGATCTACTCTTTTCCTAGAAAATACAATAAGATCATCCAGATACATACTAATGATTTTGTTCTTCATGTCACTGAAGGAAAGGTCCATGCCTCTTTGAAAGGTTGCTCTAGCGTTGATTAACCTGAATGGAATTCTATGATATGCAAAGGTGCCCCATGAAGTAGTGAAAGTTGTTTTATGTTGGTATACCTCCTCAACTTCAATCTAGTTATACCCTGAGAAGCTGTCTAACATGGACATCATTTCGGATCCAGCCACAGTCTGCAAGAGATGATCCATGTTGGGAAGTATGTAATTGTCCTTCAAGGAAGATTGATTAAGGTTTTTGAAGTCAACACAGATTCTTATCTCTCCATTCTTCTTCCTCACAGGTACTATATTCGCTACCCAGGTAGAATGATGGATAGGGTATATGATCTTTGCTTTGAGAATTTTATCAACTTACCTAAATATGGCATTAGCAAATTTTGGATTGTAATTCCTTTGTTTCTATCTGAATGGAGTTGCCTTAGGTTTCAAGGTAATCTGGTGTTTGAATTTATCATTCATAAAACTTTTCAAATCTTCATAACTCCAAGCGAAAACATCTTGGTATTCTAGGAAGATTTTCCTGGCCTCTTTCCTCTCTTCTTCAGTGTAGCATTTCCCAATGTTGATCATCTTGGGATCCTTCTCAGTTCCTACGTTCATTCCCTCATATTCACCAATAGTAGGACCTCTCTCGATTCTCTTCTTCTTAACAAAGGTGTCATGCCTATTGAAAAGCTTCTCAAGAGTGACCAAATGGGGAGGAATGATATTACCTTGTAACTAGATGACATCTAACTTATCCTTCTTTCACTTGTTCTAACGATCTCTTTTAGTTATGTTAGGGACATCTTTATGGAAGTCACCACCACTCTCTAGAAAGAGAAGGAGATTTTGATCATCTTAGAACACTTTCCAATCTTCTACATTATCGGGCATAGATGGTCGATATAAAATCTCCACTTGGTACTTCTTATCTTTGAATTTTAGATGAGGGAGGAGTAGTGAAGCTGACACAATGAATGAGCCTACCTTTGAGTTTAATTCTCTCAGCACATATTCAATAAAGAATGCATCCAGTGCCTCTATTTTGTTCCATACTTTGTTTCTGTAATTTTTTAATCTGTGATTTTTTATAGAGTATTGATTTTTGACTTGATACACAATTATCTCAGCATCACCATGAGCTCTCAAGATCTTCACACCCTTTTCCTTTGTAGAAATAATCCCTAATAGGAGGGCTTCATACTTGGTAGTATTTTTGGTTTTCCTGAACTCCAATTTATAAGCCATGGGCTCACATACTCCATCTGGTGATATCAAGACCACACCTCCACCAGATCCTGACAATGCACAACTGCCATCCAATTCAAGAGTCCAAATTTGTGGTGGCATTTCTTTGGCAGAAAATTGCTTTTCCTCTTCCCCAGGTTCCATTTCCTCATTGTGATCATCAGTAAACAACATATAGTTACCAAATTCCAATTCTTGATACAGAATTTGGGCTTTAGGGTCATCAAATTTCAGTACTGTAAACTTAGCTTTCTCTTCCGGGACCAGTTTTATGTTTTTGTTTCCCACTGGGATTAAAGCTTGGGACCAATCCAGCTTTATCTCCCCTCCAAGGTCCTTGCAGAAACTCCTTCTTAATAGTAGACCATAACTAGCGGGTATATCAGCAACAAGGATTGTTAACAACATTTTCTTCTTAGGGTGTGCTGCCAGGACCACTTGAGCATCTTTAATTTGGCCGACCAGAGTTACTTTCTTAGAAACCATAGAGTAAAACCTACCATGGGATTTAGTGAGAGTAAGGCCTAACGCTTTACCTACAGTTGATGGCATTACATTATTTTAGGCTTTGGAGTCTATTATGCAATTGCTTAACTTTCAACCATTGATATATAATGACACATAGAACGGGTCAAGATTTTGGCCCGAGAAAGTGGCCAAAATAGAAGGTTCCCCTTGCTTATTTGGTTCTGCAAATATAGACTCATTTTCTATGGTAGTCATGACATTTTGGTTTAACTCTAGATTCCCTTCTTTACAGTAATCTACTAGCTTTTGCAATTCTATGGGATGAGACTTAAGGTAGTCTATAGGAGAAATCTGAATTCTGGAATCTCTACAGAATTGAATAATGTCAAAAGAGCTTTGCTCCTTACCTAGTTGTAGAACTCTCACTCCTTGACTGGCCTCCTTAGAATAGGAGGTAGATGCCTCATTTGCTAAGTGGAGGTGTCAAAGCAGGGCTTTTATCCTTATGACTCCAAGTCAAGACTATATAAGAGGTCCCGTCTATGGTAGTGTAACATGTTTCTTCTTGTTTTGAATCTGATTCATACTCTAAATATAAGTTTTTAGAGTCACCATGCGAGTATGAATCTGGTTCAGCTCCAGACACCCTAGCATTCCACTCATCATTCTGATGCATTTTCTAAGCACGAGCCACATCGGGGCAGCTCTCTCCATTGTGATCTGTAGTTAGGTGGAAGGCACACGTGTTTCCTTTTTTTAAGAGGAGCTTCTATAGCTAGCCTCTGTGGTGGAGTAGTCAATAGTAATACCTTTCCATCAACATTCCTCCCCTCATTGTTTCTCCTAGACTGCTCCTAAAAGTTTCACTGGTAGGGATTATTAAATCTGGGGAGTTTCCTGTTGAAGGCAATGAATTCATTGGACAATTTTTGAATCATCTCATTTGATGATGTAGTATTGCTACTACTGGCTCTAGATTGTATCTCTCTTTTCCATTTCCCAGATGATATCATATGGTCTTCAAGTTCTACAACAGTTCTCTGTGTGGCATCTAAATTTGTAGGGTTCACCCTTCTTAGATCATAATTAATGTCCAATGACATAGCACTTATGAAGAATGTTTTCAAATTTATCATCGTAGGCCTATCAGCTGCTGGGATACGATTTATGAGCTTATTGAATTTAGCTGTAAAATCCCTCATACTGATAGAAGGTTCTTTCTTCATAGAAGTTAGTTGCATCAATAGGGCATGCTCGTCTTTATTAGTTTTAAACCTTCTTTCAAAGGCAGCTCTTATGGAAGCCCAATATTTAATAGAATAATTAGGTAAGTGGTGAAACCAATCAGCAACACCCTCAAAAAGGGTCTCAACAAATAATCTAACAGCCACATCCTCTTTTTGTACTGCTAGGATATTAATTGAAGCAAATAAGGTAGCAATGTGCTCATTCGTAGATACTTTCTCGTCTCCAAAAAATTTAGGAAAGTTCTTTCTAGATCCCAAAGGAAGATGATTATATGTTGCTAATTGTAATGGTCCAACTGTAGTGGCCCAAGGAAGTGCCATAACTATCGGAGGTAGATAGGGTGCTAGATTAACAATGGGAGGACCAACTACTCCATGCAACATTAACACTTGAAAAGTAGGAAAAATAGTTGATTGTTTAGGAGGTGAAGGAGGCCTACTTTTTCTCTTAATATTTTTGTTCTTCCGGTGGGGTACTTCATGTAGAGAAAAATTTATTTTTCCTAGTCTCTCAAAAATTGGATCTATGTCACCTTCCTTCTTTGCGCTCTTGAGAAACATCTTGGGTTGCAAGATTCCAACTAGCCTTCTAGCCTAGCTTCACGCTAGGCTTGATGTTGTGCCCTTCTTATGTTTCTCCTCCGAATGGCCCTTTCAAGTACTTATACTCTAGCTTCTTCTTGTTCAAGTACTTGAATAGCATTCTTATAGTGTTTTGTGTCTCTTCTATATCTCCAGACAAAAGTATTCAATTAAGAGATGATATCCTCTTGATCATCTTGGAATCCAAGATTTGGTTGGAGCACAGGAATTATGTTTTCATGGGGAAGAACCATCTTTCTCCATGATATGCTTATGGTATAATGACTGTTCAAATCCCCAGCAGTGTCATAAAAAATCTATTGGTAAACATATTGTTCTTCTTTGTTATAACTCTAAGATGCCAAAATATGAAGAAACAATTGAATACAATAGTTGGGAAATTATAATTTCATACTAATTTCCCTCTAACTTTAAAGGTACATCTCCCTTATATGAATGATTTTTAGTGAATTTTGATCTTTCCTAATCTAACAGGGGTATGTTCTTGAGCCGAGAATAGAAGAGGTAAACCAAGCTAAACACAGACAAGAAATAGCTTAGGCGAGATGAATTCAACTCTAAATCTAGCCAACTCTAAGATTTCATCAATCAGATTAACTCCCAAAACTGGTAATGCATGAACTTCTACTGAAAATGCAGATGCAAGACTAAAGATTAATAATGAAATGACAATGAATCAATCTATATCATAGGAACATTTCCCAAACTTAAGATAAAAATAGATTTTCCCCTTAGCTGATTGTATCAAATCATAATATAGAACTCTGGTTTGAATACAAATTGTAAACCTAACTTCAAAGAAACATTCAAATAATAGATAAAATAATGGTATTTAGATACACAAATTTGACTCAGCAAAATGCTATCTTTCACACCAAAATTTTGACGACCTTTGTGTTGATTTTGGAAATAATACATATAGAGTCCCAGATTGGACTGTTACAAAAAGGGGTAACCAAAATGGTTCAACTTCCCCAACCAGAAATGATAACCAAAGGTTTATCCATTACAATATTATCAAAAAGAGTACAAGAGGGAATCTATCTAAGCATCAGTTTTCTTTCCCTTGTCTAATTTGGCCCTATAAGCTGTGACAGTAGTGATGACTTGAACGAACTCTTTGTGCTTATTGACATGGACATTGGTATAACGGATGAGCCACCTGGAATTTTATTTGGCTAGAGTCTTGATTACATCTGTCTGATCTTTCAGCTCTTCCATAGCCCTAAAGATACATCCACTCAATTGCTGGAGTTCTGTGAGCTTATCTAAATGAGAAGAAGACTGGTCTTCTAGATTATGCAGATAATCAGAGAATGACTTTTGCATGTTGGTCACTTTGATTAGTTCTTTTCCCTAACCACTTGTCTATGATTCTATGTGAAGCTCCATGAGGAATTTAAAATCTTTGTTCTACTCTTCCCTGACCTTGACATCTATCTGTTGCAATCCAGCCTCTGCTTGGATGATCATCTCGAACTTGAACTCCAGACTTTGAAGCCATTTGATCAAAGGATCATCTCTCTTTTGTAAAATCTTAGCCTTTAGTGCCTCCTTAGTCTTCATATTTACTGCCACATGTAGCATCACTATGCATTCCTAACACCTCACCCTTTCCTCCATGAGAGTCTGTAGATTTTTATCAATTTTATTGCTCTCAACTTCTAACCTTAGAAGAGCATTACCCAATTGCTCAATAATTGCTAATCCTTCAGACTCTAGCCTCTTGATCCATCTTTTTCCAATCTGTCTGAAATGTCGATCTTCTTTTAGCTTAGCTATGGTGGCTTGGTTTTCTATAGCACTAAGATCAAAGGTGGTTTGGGTGTTGGGAATGCTTGAAATTGGAGTGAGGAGATGTCTGATGAAGTTGGTTAGCTCAGCCACTTCTGCCTTAAGTTGAACCTTGGTAGTCTTGAGCTCCTTGAGCTCTTCCTCTATCACCACATTAGAAGATTTCCACCAGTCCACCTTGGTCATGTCATGATGAGCAAACCCCATATTAAATGACTGCAACTGAAATTCTGAAGCAGTCATATCTTTGAATCTACCTTCCTTAGTTGGCCCTGCCACTTCCATAGTGAAGTGGCCAATCTCAGGATCATGACCCAGAGTAGACATTGTCTTTACTTTCTTCTTCTTTCTTGTAGTGGCCTTGGGATGAAGGGCCTATGATAGAGTGTCTTTTCTAGAATTTCCTTCTTCTGCCCTCTTCCTCTTGCATTCCAGAGTATTTTCTATCCATGACTATGTGCTGGTAACTTTGTTGGCAGAAACCAAATCCTCAATAAACAACTTCCTTATGACTAGGGGAGTAGCTTTTGGTCTAGAATAAATGGGTTCACTGAAGTATGGGAAGAGGAGATTAATTTGACAACTTGAGCAACCTCCTATTGCTTCTTGACTTCTTTATCTGATTCTATAGTAGAGGTACTGGAGCTATCCTCTCCTACTTCAACTATAACATGGGATCCTCTCCTTGGATTCTCTTGGGTAGAGGTCCTGACTTTGGTATCCATAGCAATAGATTTAACTAACTGCTCAGGCTCTACAGCTTTAGTGAGATCAACTATAGATTTGACTAGGTCTATAGAGACTGCTTCTTCAGTCACTCCAATGTCTGGAAGAGGGCCCTCTCCATAAGTCTTCTCTAATGAGATTTCCTTCTCAAGAGGTTCATCGCCTCCTCCTACTGGTTGGGTTGATCCTTTAGCAATGGTTAGAATCATTTTCAATGAAGTTTTTGCAGTGCTAGAAGTATCCTTTACTGGGGTTCGCTGAGTGGGAGGCTTCCTTTTTGACCTCTTCCTTCGGCCTGCAGTCCATTCACCCATTGTTTTTTCCTTTTGAAAATGCCACCGATTAGAGTCTGTAAGTCACTGATGGCTTGATCTATCATGGGCTTGGAACTGATGGGAGTGAACTTTATCTTCTCCAGATGTGTATTATTGTACATGTGGTTGCCATCATCTTCTACCCCTCCACTGTAATGTTAACTTTGAACCTTTTGATTTTTTCAATAGTTAACTGGGCATAGAACATCTCCCTACTCTCCAAATCATCTTTACAATTGGCCCAGTAGTCTTCAATATCATTGAAATGATGAATAGAATGGATCATTTGCAAGACATCTCTGGCATAATTCACTAGATCATACTGCGGCCTCAAGACATCTTAGGTTTCCAAAGAAAACCTCTTCGAGAATGTCTTTAGAACATTCTTCACCTTCGACCGGGACACACAACTGTAAGCTCTGATAGTTGTGGGGAAGTCGTAGCCCTTCTTCCTAGCATCGGCAAGATTAAATTCACTTGGAGTGCTTGCCTCATCACCTCGATTAGCATGATCATATCAGTAGGATACCTGGAAGCTTCAAATGGAAGTCATCAAAACTTACAAGATGAAGGTATGAGAAATCTCTGAATTGAATAAAATAGCATCCAAATTGGCTGATAAAATCCATGGCTTCAAGAGAAAATATCCTCTCTGGACAACCTTGTAGTTACCTTCACATTCTCATTGTAAACGCATCATTAACTCTGAGATAATCAGCATAGCTATTATGTAGTTGTAAATAAGGGAAAAATTCATAGCTCTTTACATCTTCTAGAAATTCCTCTAACCTAGGAAGCCCTGGCCAAATTTAAATTATAGCTAGAATATACAAAGAACTGAGGACATGTAGAACTCATCTTAATGCTTAGCTCTATTTAGGGAATCTGAGAGGTTCTCACTTACCATAAGGGCACAATCAATGAAGTGATGTTGGGAGCAGATTACTTGAACGAGGAAGAAATGTCGTTCGAAAAAATTAAGGGCATCTCTCTCACCTCTGATTCTATGAAGTAATACTAGAATATCCACAATCTTTGGCTTTAGGTTTGTTCCATATAATGTTTTGGGAAACTTTCCCTTGGCACTCTTTGGTTCTTGAAACCACGACTTCATGATCTCCTTCTTCCACACGGTCCTCTTTGTTGTATATTCAAAAACTGCCCGACTATAAGTCATTTCTGAATATTCCACTTGTTCTGGGATACAGAGAGAATTCTGGATGAACTCTCTATCAATAGAGAGAAGCACCGTGTCATCAGGAAAAATAATTTTCTTGGTGTCTAGGTTGTATTGAGCTATACATTCTCAGACCAGCTCAGGAGCTTGAACTGTTACAAGAAAACCGACAGCTTTGACTAACCCGCTCTCCTTAAGCTTCTCAGTAATAGGATGCATTTGATCCACCTTAAATATGTTTTGGAAGTTCTTCATATTGAAGAACTTCATTGAAGTGTCTGAGATCTTATGCCAGTTGGAGGTGATGCCATTCATTCCATCAAATCCCATAAATATTGAAGCCATGCTTTGAATGATTTGATTCAGGGATTAGAAAAATCTCTTAAGAATGTAGGGGAAAAGAATAACTAATATCAGAGGCTTCAAATTCAAACAATTTGGCAGAAAAATGGTGGCTCATATTCGCAACCTTCAACTTATTTTATAACTTTTGAATTCTTACCGTTTAATGGTCGACTTCCCGCGCCACATGAATGAAAAGACCTAGACATTAATGAAAAATTCTGTTATGAAGTAAAATGGATTTATTTAGATTAATTTATTTTCTCTTAAAGGCCATTGGGAAATGTCTTTTCACTTTAGTAACTGTAACAGAAACTTTCCTGAGGTAGCAAAAAATTACTTTTCCACTTCTCCTTTGGGCAGAGAAATGCTTTTGGAGTGCTCTCTGCTCAAAAACCTGCCAAAGAAGAAATTTGGCCTATCAGGGTGCCAAAATGACATGTGTTGATTTCATCGGCCTTCTTTATATCTTGGATTCCTTATTAGATAGATTCTTCCTCAAAATCCCTTCATTTTAAAGGTTTGGCAAAAACCACACTCCGCAGGTCAAAACGCACTTGTTGGAGTAGTGGAGAAGCTATTTTCTCTTTTCCGCCTATAAGGTTACACCTTAAATTTTCCCTCACTCAATCATTCCCTTTTCTTGAAATAGGTTTGATCTGAATTCCCAAAGCTTTCTTATTCCCAAATTTCTCATTTTCAACCTTTATTGACATCTGATACTCTTAGGTCTGTTAATTGTGGAAAATGCACTATGCAGGTGATTTTCTGCCATGGCAAAGCTCGAAATCAATTTCCTACCAATGCTACAAAATGAAGAGTTATGGCTAAATAATTCAACTGCATATAAGACTAATGTTAGAATTCTTCAAACCATGGCCTTTACTGGATTGGGAACTTAACCTACCTAATGAAAACATGACCTCAGATACAGTTTCCCTCTGGCTCACAAAAGAGAGGTCAAATTGTGAAGTCTGATAAAGGTCTCCTAGCCTAAGGGGATAGCTAGACTTAGACTCAGGACTCACATGAAGCTTTCAGGACCACTACTACACATTAAACATCCACTTTTGTCTAAAGGCATGCAGACCAAAAGTGGGGCAACACTTCCATATTGCCCAAGTAATGTGGGGGAGAGCTATATTCCATATCTTTCTAATATAATCATTTGTATGATTGATTTCCCATGAATTGAACATATTCTGAATATCAGAAGGTAATACCCAATCAATATTAAATGATTTCATCCAATATGATGAAATCTCATTAGCATAGTTACAGTGAATAAACAAATGGTTAACTGATTCTTCCTCCTTCCTGCACAATACACACATATTAGTAATATACATCCCTTTACTCTTTAGGTTGTCAAGAGTTAGGATTTTGTTTTGAATCATAGTCCAGAAAAATATATTGATCTTAGGAGTAAGCCCTTTAATCCAAGCCTTAGCCCAAAAAGGTTTTTCACAATTATCATAATTAAGATTATAGGTCGTTCCCACAGTAATACAACCATTAGGAGTATATTTCCATATTAAGGAATCTTCCTCAGAGTTAAGAATCATAGAATTAAGGGTATTATTTAGAGATAGAAGAGCATCATCAATAGTAGTTAGGTCCCTCCACTCCCCATTACTTCTATAGTTCACGACCTTAGTTCCAATTATATTTTTACATATTTCAGCAAGGGGGCCCCATAAAGGATTCGTTGCTAGAGCCTGATTGCCAATCTAGATATCATCCTAGAAATCCACTTTATCCCCCTTACCCACTTTCCATTTAACACCTTTCCTAATGGTATTTTTGGCTTTTATAACATTCTTCCATATAAAGGATCCCACCAGGAAGTCTTCAGAATTAAGAAAATCATTGATAGAGTTAGAGTTCCTATTATATTTGTTGTGCCAGATAGTGTTCCATTCCCCTTTCAGGGTGAAACCCCTCCATCCAATTTTATCAAGGAGAGCTTCATTCATACTTTTAATTTTTCTTATTCCTAGACCACCTTTACTTTTAGGCATTCAAACTTTGTCCCAAGAAATAAGAACAAATCTGTTAGTTTTTTCCACTCCGTTCCAGAGAAAATGCCTTTGGATTTTATCTATTGCCTTAGAAAATTTATTAGGTATTCTGAATAGGCTAAGAGAATAAGTAGGCATACTCTGAAGAGAATATTTGAGGAGCTGAACTTTACCAACCTGACTTAACATAACCCCTTTCCACCCTGCAAGTTTCTTATGAAATTTATCCACAAGGGAGCTCCAGAAATAATCAAGAGGATTAAGCTCGAGAGGGAGACCCAGGTAGGTAGAAGGGAGCTGGCCAATTTGGCATCCCATAATTCTTCTTATTTTGTGTTGTCTATACTCAGGGGTATTTATAAAATAAATAAAACTTTTATTCCAATTTACAAGTTGACCAGTAGCCTTACCATAATTGTTGAGGATCTTTCTAAGATTTTGAGCTTCATCTATAGTAGCTTCACCCATAAAAATAGAGTCATCCATGAATTTTTGGTGGGAGAAAACATGATTGGAAGAATAAGGTTTTATCCCTTTAAGATCTCCATTTCTAAAAGCACTATCAATATATCTCCCTAGATACTCTACAATAATCACAAACAAAACTGAAGAGAGAGGATCTCCCCGCCTCAAACCTCTGGAAGATTTAAAAAAAGAGGAGGGGGCACCATTCACTAAAATAGAGAAAGAGGGAGAAGTAACCAGCTGCATGAGAAATTTGATACATTTGGGGCTGAAGCCAAAGGCCAACAAATTTTTCTTTAGGAAACTCCAGTCAAATATGTCATAGGCTTTGGAGAGATCGATTTTCAGGATAAAACCATCTTTTATAGCCTTATTCAATGAGTGGATGTTCTCATGGATAGTGATGATTGAATCTAATATCTGTCTACCTAGAATAAAGCCATTTTGTTGATGAGCTATGATCTTAGGAAGAAGATTAAAAATCTTGGAAGTGATTACTTTTGAGACAATCTTATAGGAAGAGTTACATAGACTAATAGGTCTATAGAGATCCATAGTATCTTCCCTTGCCTTCTGTGGAATAAGAGCAATAAAAGTTCCATTCATTTATTTGAGAATTCTCTTAGAGCCAAAGAATTCTTTGACAGCATCAGCAACGTCCTTTTGAATAATTTCCCAATAATCTTGAAAGAAGAACATAGGGAAATCGTCAAGGCTAGAAGATTTACTACCTTTAAATGAAAAGACAACAGACTTAATCTCATCATTAGAAGGGATAGCACTAAGAAATAGATTGTCATTCTCTATCATAATCTTAGGTATACTCTCTAGAAGGTTCAATTCAAGGTTTTGGTAAAGTTGCTCTTCCTGGGAAAGTAAATTATGAAAAAAATTCTTGGCTTCCTTGGAGATGTCCTCCTCCTTATCCATGTCTCTTTCTTCAAATTTTAGCTTAGATATTCTATTGGAAGCCTTATGATTAGTAGCTGTCATGTGAAAGAGCTTAGTATTTATGTACCCCTCCCTAAGCCAGGTATTTCTTGATCTTTGTTTCCAAAATATTTCCTCTTTGTGCACTATATCATGGTATTTTATCAGAATTTCACTTTCTTTTTCTTTAGGAATTTTGGTATACCCTTCCCTTTGTATAGATTCCTGAACATCCTTGAGCTCAGTCATGATATCCATCTTGGATGAGAAAATGTTGCCAAAAGTATTTTTATTCCATTTCTTAATGTTATCTTTAATATGTTTAAGTTTGTAGGTCAACCTATACATATTCATTCCTTCTATCTTAATCTTCCACCATTCACTAATTTTCAAAAGCATATCTAGATGAATAGTCCACATTTTTTCAAATCTGAATGGATAGTTCCTAGCTTTAGTTATTGGATCAGCAATAAAAGACAGCGGTTAATGATCAGACCCAGCTGTGATAAATGTAGTCAGGGAAAATTTATAATGCTGGAACCAATCATTTGAAATTAAAGCTCTATCTAACCTTACCTGAATAAGGTCATCACCCACCCTCCGATTAGACCAAGTATAGTTGATTCCTTGAAGATCAATATCAGTGAGAGCTTGACTGGAGATAAAATTCATCAAATTAATCTTGTTGTCCAAATTAGATTGTGATCCTCCAATTTTTTCATCTTCCTTAAGAGGAGTGTTGAAATCTCCCATTATAATCAAGCTATCATTCTTAAAGGACTTCCTGGCCTGATCCAATTTATTCTAGAAAGATTTTTTACTACTCTTAGTATTAGAGGCATAAATATTAGTAAGCATCCAAGAAGTTCCCTCCTTAATATGATGAAACCTAATACAAGCCATATTTTTATCCTATATGATTACTTCACCCTTAATAATGTCTCCATTCCAAAAAGTTACAATACCACCTGAAGCCCCTTCCGAGCTACCTCCACTACAAAAATTATTTTTTTAATACTTAAGTTGTTCTATCTTTTCCTTAGACATCTTAGTTTCCTGAATAAGAATAATATCTATTATATTATCTCTAACCATATTTCTAATGAGATCCTACTTGTGAGGGTTGTTTAACCCTCGAATATTCCAAGAGATAAACTTCATTTCTTCTTGGTTATACCCAGCTGGGTAATGATTTTTTGAGTCCCATCTTCTATATTTCTAGCCGCCTCTTGGTTTATTTTTCTTGAGCTTGGTGGTCTCCCTAGTGGTGATAGGTTTCAATGTCCAACATCTGGTCGATATTTTTTAGCATTCTTTTGGACTTTTTCTCTTGTACCCTTCTTTTGTTTATATTTCTTTGTCATAGTCATTGGGTTCACTTTATCTTGTTTATCTAGAACTCGATCCATATCCTCTTGGTCTCCCCATTTCAGCTTGTCTATTTCCTCTGAGCATATCTTTTACTCATGTGATGAACTTTGTGTCATCTCTGAGAGTCCAAGTCCCAACATAATATCTTGTTGCGCATCTGAAAACATATTATTCTCACTGCATAGCTCTAGCTCTCCCTGAATCTTTGAGAAGTCTCCTGCACCTTGTGTAGTAGACTGATTGTCCTCCTGAGACATTTGTGTTTTCTCAGCTTTTGAGACCTTGTTATCATCATTCCCATCCTCTAGAGTATCTTTAACAAAACCCACCACTTCATTTTTATCATTATCCATTTCATTCTTCTTCTTTGTCTGGTCCTTCTTCATCTCTTCACCTTCAAATCGCACTAGCGATACTATCTCTAAGTGTGTCTGTTCTTCTCTCTTCTCTTTGACTTCATTCTCTTTTTCTTTAGTTTTCCCTTCATTCTCTTCTGACTTTTTCTCTTTGATTTTTAGTTCCGTACTGATTTCTCCTTCTGAATCTTCTCTAATTTTTCCTACCAGCTTCCATTCCTTTTCTTGGATAGTTTTCTTGGTGCTATTCATTAGACATTCCTTTTCCCAATGGCCCATTTTTTTGCATCTAAAAAAGAAAAAGGGACTGACTCATATTCAATTTTTTGGGTCCATCTCCCTAACCTTGATTCCAAATCTATCTCTTCTAGCATATCAACATCTAGGATTATTCCTATGCAAATTCTTGCATGTGTTAATCTTCTTCTTGAAGTAGTAATTAGATCTATAGATAGAAGTTCACCAAAGGAACTGGCTATACCTGCAAAAATGTCCTCATTCTAGTATTCAAGAGGAAGCCTAGGAAGCTTTTCCCAAATAGGAACTTGGACCATAAAGTCCTCATGAAGGGTCATGTTAGGGTACCATTTCTGTAAGATCATTGTATTTTTACCTATACTCCACGGTCCACCACAAATAGTTTTCTTTCTATCTTCTTCATAGGAGAAAAAGAAAGAAACATAACCCTTGTTCATATCTATCACCTCCACTTGACCTTTTAGTTTCCATCTCTTATCAAAAAAATCTCTGATCACTTAAATATTACGTCTAACTCCAATAAACCTCTCGACAAGGGCATTTTCCATTTTTTAAATATTTTGATCTATTACTTGATTAGGAATAGCAATAGCATATCTCCCTTCAAAAATATTAGATATATTTCTCATAGGTGGATACCTGAAGGTTTTACCTTGAAAAGGGATGCCCATTTAACTATCTCTTTTCTCGTGATGGGGGCCCCACCTAGGTCCCCACTTCTCATGAGATCATGATATTTACCGTCATCATTACCAATAGAGTCCGTGGAGCCCTCTATGGCAGAAGCACCTGCACCTCCTATAGATTCAAAATCTGTTGGGGGGATCAAGTTTCCTACACCAGCATTCCCACTCCCTAGTTGCTCCCCGCTCCCGCTCCTGGTCCTTTCCCATGACATTGTATTTTCAAGAACGTATTGGAAATGAGGTTACTTAATACTTAGATACTGAATATGTGTTTCCCACAAGAGCACTCACGGTTGAACGATTAATGTTGAATACCTTTCATTTTTTGTTCTTGTGTCATATCAGGACTATGGTAAATTTTGGCCTTTGTTTTAAATTTTCTAGCATTATGTTTACAAGGCTTAGGAGGTAAAATTTTGTTGGCCAAGTGGAGGATTTTCTTATTTGGTTACCCTACTCTCATTTTTATTCAAAATCATATGATTATATCGAGTTATAAAATTCTCATTGGTGCACATCTTTATTAGGTTTGGGCCAAAAGGGTTTATCTAGCATGTTGTAATTTGTCATAAAGTCTCGAGTTCAATAGGTAGCTTATGTTTTAACCCGCGAGCTATCGAATGCATTTTTATGTCATAGCTTTTGGTTTTTTTTGGCTCACAATTTTTTTAACGGTTAGTGATGTTAACCTGTGACCTGACGAGTAGCATGTTAGTGGTTAAACTTTTAGGTTGTCGCCAGCTCGCACGGTTATGTGAGGTTAAGTGTTTTTAGTTGGATAACTAGTGATCAGTTGCAACGTATTCATCTAGGTGACTAAATATTTCTTGGTCACTGGCTTGTGGGATGAAAAGGAATATTATTCTCAAGCTAGAGAATTAATGAGAAAATGCCACATGGTCGCTTTTCAGATGCTACGTTGAAAAGGTTCCAACTTTTTTTCACTAGCTCGAAAGTTTTCAAGGTGGTCTATTAAAAGGTTGGAGAAGGTGACTAAAAATCTTGTGGTCACTTATCGTGAGGTCACAAAGGTTTGTGGTGGTCAACAGTAACACTTAGATAATTAGAGAATGACTTCCACTTGGAGGATTTAAAGTTGAGTTTCAAGTAATCACTATCTCTTGGGTTGTAATGATGGTTCGCTTTAAAGTTGGAGAGTTAGAAAGAATTTTCCAAGTTGCAAAGAGTTTAAGGGTGAAAGGTTATCTCCAGCTTGTGATTGTTAGAAGATATAAAAGAAAGTAATGGAGAGTTGGTGACAAGCAGTTTTGGGCTAATGTTTGCTAGCTCATGGGAGTCAAGAGTCTTAACATTTTTATTTGGAGAGTTAGCGACGAGTGGTTTCATTTCCTTGCTTGCCATCTCACAGGGTTGTGAAGCCTTAACATTTCAAGTGGAGAGATTGAGACTAAAATTCTAACAACCTATTTCTAGGTTGTGAGCTGTTATAAAGAACAGTCATTTAGGCTGAGAGTTAGCAAAAGTGCACCATGTGTTTAAGTGTTTTTTTCAGGACTTTTCTGAGATGTAACAGAGAAAAAGAGGTTGAACAAATCAAGGATTTCCATGTGGATTTCTTCATTCCTTTCACTGCTAATTTCAAACTATAATTCCACGAGGGTATAATTTCAAAGTTTCCATTCATACCAATAATAGCTCCAGTTAATTCACATGGATCTGTTGCAAGGATTAATAGAGGAATGCATGAAATTAATGGCTATTGATCTTTAGCTCAAAAATTTATAAAAGCCATGATTTTATTGAAGATTTACACACAATTAAAATTTTCTCTCCAAGTCCTAGTGTGAGTGTGAAAGGCGTTTGAAGTTGTCTGAGTTGTGGGATAGTGATGGTTCCAAAGAGTATTAGTTCTATTACTGAGTTGATTGAGGTTTCTGATCATTTCATGTATGATTGTGTGTGATAAATTACACCTTCATGAAATTAGGATTCTAAACTACAATTCTATGGAAATAAAAACAACAATTTAGCCTAAATAATTGCAATTAAATCTATGACATCTCATTGTTCTCTATCTAAGCTTTGTTGAAAGAGCTGTCAGCCTTAATCTCTCTCAAGGAAAATCTTAGAATGAAAAATTGATAACAAACATGCTTAAATCTAGCTCAATTCTCTCAAATGATATGAAATTCTAACTCAAATGCTCATGATATTACTCTTAAATCAACAATTTGCTTCTACAAATGATCAAAATGCTATGCAAATGCTCACTATACTCTCAATTGCTCACAAATTGCCTATAATAAGGATGTTATGCTTTCAAATTTTGTAGGATATGAAAGGCATAAAAAATGGCTTGTATTTATAGCAAATTCCCAAGGGTAGGGGGTAGAGTGATTTGACCATGGGTTAATCCTTGGTTGAGTTTGATCTCTCAAATGGTTTGAAATGGGTGAACCATTTAAATGGTTGTCCTCAAAGGGTGGGACAAGAAGACAAAATCCTCAATTCTCATTGGTTGATCAAATTGAGTTGAAAGAAATTAGGATTTATTTAATTCAATAATTTAATTAAATTATCCATGTAAGGGTGAATGGGTTGATTTTATTTTTGATTTAAAACTATACAATTAAATGATTAAAATCAATTATATAATTTGATTGATCCCTTTTAGGCTTGAATTTGATTATTTGATTTTATGATTATTTAATCCTTTGGTTTTAATTTGATTTTGTCCAATTTGCTTGATTTTAGTCCATTTGATTGATTTTGATCCATTTTGATGCATTTTGATGAGATTTAGGGCAATTGGCTGAGATTTTCAAATTTGGATGATTTAGAAAACACCTGGTCAATTTTAGGTGTCTACAAATGCCCCTCTTTGAATTGATGTGCGAAGCATATTGATTCAAAGAAAACTTGATGTCTTGATCATTGATTTGATACTGATGTTTGATTGATTAACTAATGCAAAACCTGATATTATGATTTGATGCAAAACCTGATGTGAAACCCCAATGCAGAACTTGATTTGATGCCCCATTAATAAAGTTTGAATTTTTAGTTCCCTAGATTTGATGTAAGATATGATGCAGAATCCCAAGATATGATATGATGATGCACCCTTAGAAATGAAAACATTTTGATACTTAGATGTCCAAATTGGATGAAATTGATGAAGAATAGATCCAAGATGATTTCATTTCAAATAAACAATGATGCTAAAAAAGATGTTAGAAGATGCCCCAATGCACAAAATATGTAATCTAGTCTAACTAAGTAAAAAAACCTTCAAAATTAGGGTAGAATAGCTTAAATAGGTTGAAAAACCCAAATTTACTATTCATTATCACTTTTTACTGTTGAGATTTTTCTCTGATCCTGTGATGATTGACAGCGATGGTGGTCCTCATTCAAGAGAATCGATTTGAGAGAGAACACCGGTATCACAGACCTCTTGACTATGGGCCTTCGGTGAGTGATTTCAACCTTCCTAGTATATTTATTGCTCATTTGATAGCATTTATTACAAGTTTTTAATGCTTTTTTAGATAGATTTTTGCAAAATGTCACTTAGGAAACTTTAAAAGTCACCTAGGTTAGTGAAAAGCCACCTCCACGCATTTCAAAGCCATGTTGGAGAAATCCAGAACAACCTAGGAGTTAGGTTAAATTTTTTAACCCAATTAGTTTTGTGCCTCCTAGGAAACCCTAAAATTTCAAGGCCGCCTAGTAAAAGTTGAAAGCCACCTAGGACTTTAAAAGGCCGCGTGCTTGGTAAAGTGTCACCTCTAATGATTAAAAGACTACGTGTGAGAGTTTCAATGTTGTGGGGATAAAAAGCTGCGTAAACTTAGTCAAGTGCCACCTACAAAGCATTGTGAGTAAACCTAAAAATAGATAGTCTAAATTTCCTTTGATTGAACATCTGAAATGAGTTGATTGATTTCCAAGCTAGAAAATGTGATTCCATGATGTCACTTATTATTTATGATACTAGAAAAATCATATCGATGAATGTTTGATATTCCATTCAGATTGATTAAAATGATGCCAAATTGATCCCTTCTCAAGATCTAGAGGTTAGGAACAATTGGTTGATGCGCTCAAAATAGAGCAAGGATAGATTTAATGTGTTTGATTAACTTAGAATGATCCACCAATAGAAAGACTAATATAATTCACTTTGTTTAAAAATGTAGGAACATTACCATAAGTTGTGAGTATAGGGTGTGGTGTCTTAGATTTTTTATTTAGTCGACAAGTTGACTCTTCCTGAGAGACGTACTATTGAGACATGTGGTCTCAATTTCCTTCTTGATCTCCCTTGGTTTCAGCTGAACCAAGGTTTGTTGATAGCTATGGTAGAGCGATGGCACTTTAACCATAATACTTTCCATCTACCCCTTGGCAAGATGACTATCATGCTAGAGGACATATATAGATTGTTGAGGATCTTGACTTGTGGAGAGCGGGTATACTATGATTCAGTTTATGATGGTAGCGTATGCAGATGGGTGTTTGGAGACAACACCATTGAGAATGATTGCATTCCTTGGGCATAGTTTGCTTCATTTCCTACATTGCTAGCATTACTAGGAGTAGTTATCAAAGGGGTATTGCTTACTAATAGGAGAGGTCGTGGCTTTGCTGTTAGATGGGGCCATATATTGGAGGACTTGATTGCACATCCTAAGAGATTCAACTGGGGTTCCTGTGTGTTGGCCCAGCTTTACCATGACTTACACGAGATTGTATACAGGTGCAATGCAGCTATCTCAGCAAGTGCATTTCTATTACAGCTATGGACTTGGGAGCATATCCCTATCACCAGACCAGTCTCAGCACGAGTGCGGGCCTAAGGTTATCTATATGATTTTTGTATGATGGTGTGCTTGTCCATTATCATCTGGGCAAGTTTTATTTTTGGCATCGTACTATCGATCATATTTATCAGGTCGTATGGAGACCTTACTTAGGATGTGAGGGATGGCGAGAGGATGATGATGAGTTGCCTTATATGTTTTCCCCTTGGTGGATGATTGGTCTATCACCAATATGTATAGAGAGATTTTACTTTGAGAGAGTGCTCCGTTGGTATGGTTGAGTACAGGATATGCCCCAGCGTATGGCACTTTATGCTAGGGTACAGGCAAAGCGATCCATGTGGGCATTTTACGTTGACTATCAGTTTTCCTGTGCACAAATTGAGCAGCTTGGATTTGTGAGATGGGATATGATGAGTCATGTAGCTGATGTAGGGATGTCTGCAGATTATCGAGAGTGGTTCTTATGACATCACTTTACTAAATTTAAAGATCTAGCAGAGCACATTCTGGATTTTGATGATCTATCTGATGATGATCGCAGAGATGATGATGATGATGGTGATGGAGATGGAAGGAGACCTCAAAGATAGAGGGTTCAGAGAGCACCTAGGCATCCTAGGATACAAAGAGTTGTAGGACCTCAGATGTAGGGTGGTCATGTTAGAGGTTGAGGTGGTGCATTTGGTTAGCCTAGACAGAGGTGAGTATAGGCATAGGCACCTCCCTAGAGACAAGCTCCTGGCAGAGTTGGTGCAGAGTGGGCTAGGCACAGACACAGATGAGTTCAGGTTGCTAAACAAGTTCCTCTATAGGTTCCATTACAGGGACAAGGTCCGTTAAGACCTCCATCTCCTTTGAGACAAGTTGATTAGTAGGTAGATCCACAGAGCAGTACAACACATGTGATACCACAAGTTCCTTTAACACCACAGGAACCTCAGGCTCCTCTAGTTCTGTGAGACCTACATTAGACTGTTATAGTTTTACTATTTTATTCTCATGCTTTCAGTAGTTTATGCTTTGACATAATTTGACTACCAGAGACTTTTATACATTTGAGGATCGATGGAATCCTGTGTTATAAATTCAACACCTGATTTTGTAATCAGGGTACTTTTGAGATGCTTTATTTTCAAATTCAATTTCAGCTTATGTTGATGTCTTATATGGACTTACATGTATGGATATAATATGATGAAATTGGTTTAGGAAACTGATGCTAGGATATTTCAGTTCTAATGCAATATGGTTTATATGCTTACATAAATTATTGACGTTATGTTATGTTTCATATCATGTTGTTTTGGATCTACTGATGTGTGCATTGAGTGTGCAGAAAAAGTTGACCATGGATCTAAATTGGGGACCCAGTACTGGAACCTATGTAAATACCTGTGCTTCCAAGGTCCTATCTATATAAGAGACATGGACCTCGTTGTTATGTGTTTATTTAATGAATGTGGTTTGCATGTGTGTTATTAAATTAGCAAATGTTCATGTTATTGAGTCATGTCATTTGTTTTAATTTAATGTGCCAAATTTGGCAAGTGTTATAATTTAATTATTGACATGACTAGTAAAAGGGTAACCAAGGTTAGTCAAGGGTTAACTAAGGTCATCTAGGAGTAGTACCCAAGCTTACCCTAGGGTTAGAAGTTTCTAGAATTTCTTTGACTTATAAATCCGTAGGTTAACTTTAGGTGAGTTTTAGAGGGTTTTTTGGGCTCCTAGGGGCTAACCGGGGTCATTTTTAGTAACCCAAATTGGTACCCTATGGGTTAGGGGTCATTTTATGTCATTAATGAGCCTCTAAACTCATTTATTACTCCTTTTAAGTGTCATTTTCAACTTTGAGCGAATTTGGAAGAGGAGTGTGACTTTGGTTAACCT
>MU223244.1:506871-523699 GCA_018584345.1 Thuja plicata | reverse complement strand
GTAACATGATACCCATGAAGCCAAGAAGGGCTTGAGGGCATCTAGGAGGTATAAGGAGGTTATTCAGGACAACATCTTGTAAAGATGGTCCTTTTCAAGTCCATGTGAGGCTTGTGTATTCTATTTTGTTCTTGGCTTTCTCCTTCAGTGAGGTCTACCACTACCCCTATTTCTGAAATGTCTCTTGGAGATACTTCCTCTTGTTCATCTTGATGTTGGGAAGTTTTCTTGTGTTTGAGTCTCTTTTTCATTTCCTGCTTGTTGGGTGTTTCTGTTTGTGACCCGTTCTAGATTGGATCCCCAAGCTCGAGGGTGGCCTTGTAAAGGCCTAGGTTGGTAGGTGAGCCTCCATGGTCAACCTCAACGTTATCAAGTTTTTGAAGGGATAGAAAAGAAGAATAATACCCTTATGTGAGAGATGGGTATGACTTAAAAAAAAAAGATCATTTGTTTCATTGATGTTTAAGAATTTTCATTGTTGTAAAGTTGTATTATGGCCATTAAGAAGAATTGTAATCTTTCATTATTTTTTTTGTAACCTATGTTTGTAATGCAAAGATTTAGGTGGTTTACGAAATCTTACCTTGTCAAAAAAAAATGAGGACAGTATACTGGATCAATGGTGGAACAATCACAAGTTGAATAATTTATATAATCATGTGCTTATCCAAATAAGTCATTGTTATTCTAACTAAATTGTAGAATTTTTCTTTCTATGAAGATCTTATGTTAAATTTATTTGTTATGATCTTAAGCATTGGATTTGTTATTTTCTACACTTGTAAATTTAGATTTTTTTTCAAAAAAAAAGAGAGAAAATGAAAATGCCTAAAATAAAATTTCCTTCCACTAGAACGTGGAGATTAAATTATGGATTTCTTTGCCCCAATAAAAATTCAAAAAATAATTCCCTATATAGTCGCTGTTTGTTATTATACTATTTTTTTTTTAGTTACACCAGTCATAATATATATATATATATATATATATATATATATATATGTCAAAGCATACATATATAAATATACATATACATATCTTATTTTAAACCTTTTTTTTAACATGAAATAAATAAATTAAAAAATGTGGGTTGCGTTCGAAGCGCTTAGCGCTGTTGAAAATTTTTTAAAAAAAATTTGCAAATGAGATTTGGGAGGGGTCGAGCCCCCCATCCCTTGGCTCATTTTTTTGTTTAGTGAGGGCTGCGCGGTATACGGACCACCCACTGTGCGTAGCACAGTGGGGAGGCGCCGCTGCCGGCGTCGGCCGCCCCGTCCTCCCCCTTTACCTAGCCGTTGCGGGTGGTGCTTTCGCCACCGCGGCCACCACACCACCCACCCTTCCTCCACCCTGCGTGTGGTGTAAACCGCCACCCCTTACCTCCCTCCGCCGCCGCTGTATATTTCAGCCGCCTCCCCTAGCGATTTCTTAGGGTTATAAACCTTTTTTTTATATTTGTATTATTTCATTTTTTTTCTTATAATAATATTATGTCGATTTTAGATTTAAATATCCAATTAGATTTGTCTATAGATTAGATTAGATTTGTATATAAGATTTGATTTATATAAATGATTTTATTTAAAAAAATTTAGATTGTTAGGAATAATGAAAAGGGTATAATAGCTTTAATATGGTTTTAACTTAAATAGGATAGTATTAATTTAGATGTTTTACATATTTATTCAAAACTTTTTTTATATATAGAGGTGTTATTATTAATGTTATATTTTTTTAGAATAGATTTAATTGTACTTAAATAGTATAATGTTAACTGAATTAGTTTTATAGATACATAAATGTTTATTTTGTTAGAATAAATAGTTTTCTCTTAGATGTTAAACTAGATTAAACCATTAAGGGAAATCGATTTCTTCAAGTATTTCTGAATACAATATTTTATCGTAGATTTATTAAAGAAACTTCCTTGATGTATTTATTGTTTAAGGGTTAAATCAGCCCCTCATCTTCGTAATATACACCTGTTATGGGTATTATCACTTCCTTGGAACAGCGTCGTGCATGGTTGACTTTTGGTCAACCTTGGTCAAACCCCTCTCCGATCAACTAAATTTTTGTACTAGGTGATCCCTGTACTATCTGGACCCTTAGATTCTAGTTTTATGCCTTTTGGAGACAGTTGACTTTTTGGTCAACATGGGTTGACTTTTTGGTCAATTGCCTTGATTTGCATGCCTACGACTTCCATAGTACTTAGTAGGCCCTAGTGACCCTCCTTCACATATTTCAAGGAATGGTTGACTTTTGGTCAACCCTAGTTGACTTTTAGTCAAATCATCTCAATTTCCATGTATGAGTCTTCCTTAGGGTCTAGCGAACCCTAGTTCATACCATTCACTTATTTCAGTGTATAGTTGACTTTTGGTCAACTCTGGTTCACTTTCGGTCAACTACCTCAGTTTGCGTGCAGATCCAGTTTGGAGCTTTAGGTATCCTTTAGGATAGCTCTGAAAGCTATTCCTCTCTTTGTAACCTTTCTAGTTTTGTTTATCCCTTTGCACCATTTTGCGTGCATGTGTTACCCTTGTGATTGTTTTTGTATCCTATTTTAGTGTGTTATTAAAAAATTTTGTTCGTGTGTTTTTGCCCAACTTTTGGGCATGACATTTTGGTATCAGAGTCATATTTAGCAACATTGGGAACCTAACCCACTACATTATCACTAAATTTGTCTTGCATGTGTAGGATGCCACCTGTCACTCATCAAGCCCATCAGCAAGGGCGTGGTCAGCGACGTATCCCTGCAGCACGTGTGGAGGTACGACCCAAAGTAGAGGATTGTAGGAGGGATCAGAGTCCACCTCCTGAACCCCCTCCCGATCCTAATGCGGCACTTTTGTTGGCCTTTCAGAACCTGGCCGGGCTCATACTAGATCGCATGCCACCTGTCAATCAGGAAAGAGAGAAGTATGAGCCCACCTCCTAGAGCAGGGGGAAATCAGATAGATCAGGAGGATGAGTCCATTGCAGTACTAGGTGGTGATCCTAGGGGAGGTGCACAGAGACTCGATAGGGCACCCCCCGATATTGGGAATCAGATCACAGAATTGATGAGGATTAAACTACCTCCCTTCATAGGAGAAGCAGATGGGGCAGGAGCTGAGGCTTGGCTTTTAAGCCTTGAGAGGTGCTTTGGGTTGCGGAACTATGGCAGAAACCTTAAGGCATGGTTCGCAATCCTTTTGCTCAGAGACGGAGCCTCCACTTGGTGGAGGCATGAGGAGACCAAGGGTCTCATTGACATCAATACCCTCTCTTAGGGAGCTTTCCTCGAGCTCTTTAGAGAGCGGTATATTTCAGAGCAATTCAGACAGCACCGTATAGATGAGTTCCATGACCTCCGACAATGGGGTCTTTCAGTAGCCCAGTATGAGCGCAAGTTTCTCGATCTCTTACCCTATGTTGAATACATGGAAGATGAGAAGCTATAGGTGAACAGGTTCATCAAGGGATTAAATCCCACGATTTCAGATAGGGTATGCATGGTACCTTCAGGGAACTTGAGGTTCGCGATGGACAGGGCCTTAGTGGCTGAAGAAATATTCTGGGGCCCACAGAACTATAGGGATGGTTTGCATAACCATGATACCTCATCTCAGACCTCTGGATATCAGAAGAACACATGGAAGGGGAATCAGAGGAACTCTTCGGGGACATTTAGGGCCCCACAGCAGCAGGAGCAGCAACAACAACAACCACAACAGTCACAATAGAACCAGCGTCAAAGGGCACCTCAGGTTCAGTAGGGATCCAAGTCCAAACAGTGGCAGTCTTAGGGTCCTAAGAAGGACCAAAGATCTCAGGCACCTTATACCCCTCCAACATAGACTCAGCAGTCTTCTAAGCGAGGTTATAGCAGTTCACCTAGGACTGTAGGATCACAGTATTCTAGGCCTCTTGGTGTTCAAGTTTAGTCACGGGGGCCATGTTACACATGTGGTGCCATGGGGCACTTATCTAGAGAGTGCCCATAGGGTGGTAGTTAGCGTATGACAGTTTCAAAACCAACAGTAGGGGACATGGGGAAATCCCACATGGTTTTTGCAGCAGTGGACAATCATCAGACAGAACACCAAGCTAACATCATTGAGGCCTCAGGTAAGATCAGAGGTAGTGATGTTACTATTCTTTTTGATACAGGATCCACTGACTCCTTTATTTCTCCATCAGTTGTGGAATGTTGCAGGCTAGTGGCAGCTAGTCAGGAGGTTAGGTGGGAAGTAGAGTTAGCTTCAAGAGCTAGAGTTTCTGTAATCTTGATGGTTAGTGATTTTCCTATCCAGAATGGTGGAATGACCACCATAGCTAATCTCAAAGTTACTCCCCTTGGATCTTACGGTCTAGTCCTTGGCATGGATTGGCTAAGTGCCCACAGAGCCAAACTAGATTTTCATAAGAAGAGGATCAAATATTTGGATGATGATGGTACATATACAGTTATTACTAGGGTTCGTAGGCCTATATCCCTCCATGTGATATCTACCATTCAACTTAAGCGGTGCATGCAGAAGGGATGCCAGTTGTATGCCATCACCATCAGCGATAGGGAAGAGGAGACAGAGAAGGAAACTTCTCTTGATGACTTCCCCATTCTTCAAGAGTTTTCAGATGTGTTTCTGTCAGACCTACTTGGTATGCCTCCTCGTAGGGCAGTAGACTTTCACATTGATCTCATACTAGGAGCTGAGCCAGTTTCCAAAGCACCTTATAGGATGACTACTAATGAGCTTAATGAGCTCAAGATATAGCTTGAGGAACTATTAGAGAAAGGGCACATTCATCCTAGTGTTTCTCCTTGGGGTGCACCAGTTATCTTCGTGAAGAAGAAAGATGGCTCTCTTAGGTTGTGCATGGATTACCGACAGTTGAATAAGGTGACCATCAAGAATTGGTATCTGCTTCCTAGGATTGATGACTTGTTCGATCAGTTGCAGGGAGCCCGAGTCTTCTCCAAGATAGACCTCAAATCGGGTTACCATTAGTTGAGGATCGTGGATAGTGATATTCACAAGATCGCATTCTACACTAGATATGGCCACTATGAATTCACTGTGGTTCCATTTGGTCTTACGAATGCTCCAGCTATGTTCATGAGCCTTATGAACGGAGTATTTCGAACCTTCCTTGACAAGTTTGTAGTTGTGTTTCTCGATGACATCTTGATATATTCCAAGGATGAGAAAGAGCAGGAGGAACACTTGAGGCAAGTTTCGCAGTGTCTTAGAGACAATCAGTTGTATGGCAGCTTGTTAAAGTATGCTTTCTTCAGAACAGAGGTCAAGTACCTTGGCCATGTTATTTCAGGTGATGGGATCTTAGTAGACCCATCGAAGATTGATGCCATAATGGATTGGCCAGCACCTAGCACTGTGACCGAGGTTAAGAGTTTCATGGGTTTAGCTGGTTACTACAGATGGTTCATTAATGGTTTCTCTCAGGTAGCACACCCCATTACCTCTCTTTAGTGTAAGGGAAAGAAGTTTGAGTGGATTGAGAAGTGTGATAAGGATTTTCAGGAGCTCAAGAGAGCACTTACCAGTGCACCCATTTTAGTTGTTTCGGAGCCTTCAGCAGACTTTATGGTATGCACAGATGCTTCCTTGGATGGTTTGGGAGTGGTTCTTATGCAAGGTGGGTGAGCTATAGCCTACAAGTCTAGGAAACTAAAGACTCACAAGCTCAACTACCCTACCCATGACCTTGAGCTCGCAGCAGTGGTACATGCTTTAGTCAGATGGTGACATTTTCTCTTAGGACATCGGTTTGAACTTCATTCAAACCATCAGAGTCTTCAGTACATCTTCACTCAGCCAAACCTTAATGCTAGACAGAGGAGATGGATGGAGTTCTTATGTGAATATGATTTTTATGTCCATTACATCAAAGAAAAGGAGAATGTGGTCACAGATGCCTTGAGTAGGAGATGGCATGAGCTTTCTTCTATGTCTACTAGCACGAATTTGAGAGATCACATCCTTCATCACTTGCAAGAGGATGAGTTGTATGTAGAGTTTTGTGAGTTGATTCGATCTCAGAGGCCCCTTGAGGGGAAGTTTTCAGAGTATGCCTTGGAGTCTGATGGACTATTGCATCATAGAGGATGTATCTATATACCTTCTTCCAGAGGGTTGCGTGAGTTTTTGATGCTTGAGGCTCATAAGGCCCGGTATGTAGCACATCTCAGAGTTAATAATATGCATGCCGACTTGAGGCAACTATATCATTGGCCAGGCATGAGGATGCAGATTGCAGAGATGGTAGGTAGATGCTTAGAGTGCCAGAGGGTGAAGGCAGAACACCATCATCCAGGTGGCCTCCTTCAGCCTCATGAGGTACCAGTATGAAAATGGGACACCATATCTATGGACTTCATAGTAGGTCTTACTATGTCTTCTCGTTGTCATGATGCCATCATGGTGACAGTAGACAAGTTGATTAAAATGGCTCACTTTTCACCCGTGCATACTACCTTTACCGCACCAACAGTGGCACAAGTGTTCTTATGAGATATAGTCAAACTTCATGGCATACCTCATAAGATCATCTCAGATAGAGATTCTCTCTTCACTTCATCCTTTCAGAGAGAACTTCAGGCAGCTATGGGTACTAGACTCAACTTCAGTATGACTTATCATCCTTAGATAGATGGACAGACCAAAAGGGTCAATCAAGTGTTAGAAGACATGATTTGCATGTATGTCATGGACCATCAGACCCGGTGGGAAGAATACCTACACCGAGTGGAGCTTGCCTATAACAATGGGCACCACACTTCCTTGGGTATGCCTCCCTACCAGGCTCTTTATGGTAGACCTTGCAGGACCCCACTCAGTTGGGATAGGATCAAGGATAGAGTTTCCATTGGTCCTGAGCTAGTCAGGGATATGGAGCAGCAGGTGACCTTGATTAGGCAGTGACTTGAGGAAGCTTAGGATAGGTAGAAGAAGTATGCAGATGTGAAGAGGATTGATCAATCCTATCTAGTTGGAGACAGAGTCTTCTTGAGAGTGCGACCGCATAAGAGTCCAATCCATTTTGAAAAGGGCTCTAAGCTAGCACCCCATTTTGTTGGACCTTTTGAGATCCTTGAGAGGATAGGACCAGTTGCTTACCATTTAGCATTACCACCTATCCTGTCACGCATCCATGATGTGTTTCATGTTTCAATCCTAAGGAAGTATATATATGATGAGTCTCATGTGATAGATTAGGATGCCTTGCAAGTGGAGTCAGACGGACAGCTGGCATTGGAGCCAATTCATATATTGGCTTGGCAGACTTTGGGCCTTTGAGGCAGAGAGCTGGACTAGTTTAGGGTCCAGTGGGATTGCTATGATGAGGTTATAGCCTCTTGGGAGGACACAGTATAGATGAGATCACAGTACCCTCACCATTTCGATGAACTCTAGGAGGAAGTTCATGCCTAGAGGGGGTGGATGTGAGACCTACATTAGACTGTTATAGTTTTACTATTTTTTTCTCACGCTTTCAGTAGTTTATGCTTTGACATACTTTGACTATCAAAGACTTTTTATACATTTGAGGATCGGTGGAATCCTGTGTTATATATTCAACACCTGATTTTCTAATCAGGGTACTTTTGAGATGCTTTATTTTCTGATTCAGTTTCAGCTTATGTTGATGTCTTATATGGACTTACATGTATGGATATAATATGATGAAATTGGTTTAGGAAACCAATGCTAGGATATTTCAGTTCTAATGCAATGTGGTTTATATGCTTACATAAATTATTGATGTTATGTTATGTTTCATATCATGTTGTTTTGGATCTACTGATGTGTGCATTGACTGTGTAGGAAAAGTTGACCATGGATCTAAATCGGGGACCTAGTACTAGAACCTATGTAAATACACGTGCTTCCAAGGTCCTTTCTATATAAGAGACATGGACCTCATTTTTATGTGTTTATTTCATGAACGTGGTTTTCATGTGTGTTATTAAATTAGCAAATGTTCATGTTATTGAGTCATGTCATCTATTTTAATTTAATGTGCCAAATTTGGCAAGTGTTGTAATTTAATTATTGACATGACTAGTAAAAGGGTAACCAAGGTTAGTCAAGGGTTAACTAAGGTCATCTAGGAGTAGTACCCAAGCTTACCCCAGGGTTAGAAGTTTCTATAATTTCTTTGACTTAGAAATCCGTAGGTTAACATCAGGGTGAGTTTTAGAGGGTCTTTTGGGCTCTAGGGGCTAACCGGGGTCAGTTTTAGTCACCCAACTTGGTACCCTATGGGTTAGGGGTCATTTTATATCATTAATGAGCCTCTAAACTCATTTATTACTCCCTTTCAATGCCATTTTCAACTTTGAGCGAATTTGGAAGAGGAGTGTGACTTTGGTTAACCTCACTCTCTCTTCTACCCAAGTTTATTTTGACTTCGCACTTGGAGAGTTAGGATGTGGGTTAGTTTAGGATTGGTTAGAGTTACCTCACCCTTGGGTTAAGCCTTTCTCATGTTGGAGGTTTTCCTATTTAGGGAAGATTTTAGGATGAGTTGAGTGTTCACCCACTCTCTACCCTTAGAGACAGAATTCAGTTTGAAGGAGCTTTTGGAGAAGGAGCTTAGGAAGGATAGCTCAACACCATTCCTCTTTACACCTTAGCTTGGATTAAGGTTGGAATTTTTTTAATTTAATTGTTGTGTTTTTATGTATCTTGAGCTCAAGGACTCCATTAATGGAGTCTTATGGTTTTGAAGCTTTTATTTTCTGTTGGAAATCTCTTTATTTATTTCTCAATGTCTTTACTTTGTGTTTGATTTTAGAATGGGTATTTAAGGTACACTCACCCTTGGGAGGGCAGAGTAGCCTTGGAGGGGTAGATGGAAATGATTCCTCTCAAGTGTAATGATTCCTCCCATGAAGCCAAGAAGGGCCTGAGGGCATCTAGGAGGTATAAGGAGGTTATTCAGGACAACATCTTGTAAAGATAGTCCTTTTCAAGTCCATGTGAGGCTTGTGTGTTCTATGTTATTCTTGGCTTTCTCCTTCAGTGAGGTCTACCACTACCCCTATTTCTGGAATGTCTCTTGGAGATACTTCCTCTTGTTCATCTTGATGTTGGGAAGTTTTCTTGTGTTTGAGTCTCTTTCTCATTTCCTGCTTGTTGGGTGTTTCTGTTTGTGACCCGTTCTAGATTAGATCCCCAAGCTCGGGGGTATCCTTGTAAAGGCCTAGGTTGGGAGGTGAGCCTCCATGGTCAACCTCAACATTATCAGGTTCTTGAAGGGATAGCAAAGAAGAATAATACCCTTATGTGAGAGATGGGTATGACTGAAAAAAAAAATCATTTGTTTCATTGATGTTTAAGAAGTTTCATTGTTGCAAAATTGTATTATGGCCATTAAGAAGAATTGTAATCTTTCATTATTATTTTTGTAACCTATGTTTGTAATGCAAAGATTTAGGTGGTTTACGAAATCTTACCTTATCAAAAAAAAATGAGGACAGTATACTAGATCAATGGTGGAACAATCACAAGTTGAATAATTTATATAATCATGTGCTTATCCAAATAAGTCATTGTTATTCTAACTAAATTGTAGAATTTTTCTTTCTATGAAGATCTTATGTTAAATTTATTTGTTATGATCTTAAGCATTGGATTTGTTATTTTCTACACTTAGTAAATTTAGATTTTTTTTTTTAAAAAGAGAGAAAATAAAAATGCCTAAAATAAAATTTCCTTCCACTAGAACGTGGAGATTAAATTATGGATTGCTTTGCCCAAAAAAAAATTCCCTATATAGTTGTTCTTTGTTATTATACAGTTTTTTTTTTAGTTACACCAGTCACAATATTTTTATTTGTACCTGTTTATATATATATATGTGTGTGTGTGTGTGTGTCAAAGCATACATATATAAATATACATATACATATCTTATTTTAAACATTTTTTTTTAACATGAAATAAATAAATTAAAAAACGTGGGTTGCGTTCGAAGCGCTTAGCGCTGTTGAAAATTTAAAAAAAAAAAATTTTGCAAATGAAATTTGGGAGGGGCTGAGCCCCCCCATCCCTTGGCTCATTTTTTTTTTAGTGGGGGCCGCGCGGTATACGGACCACCCACTATGCGTAGCATAGTGGGGAGGCGTCAGCCGCCCTATCCTCCCCCTTTACCTAGCCATTGCGGGTGGTGCCCCCGCCACCACGGCCACCACACCACCCACCCTTCCTCCACCCTACGTGTGGTGTAAACCGCCACCCCTTACCTCCCTCCGCCGCCGGTAAACCCTCCGCCGCCATATATTTCAGCTGCCTCCCCTAGCGATTTCTTAGGGTTATAAACCTTTTTTTTAATATTTGTATTGTTTCATTTTTTTTCTTATAATAATATTATGGCGATTTTAGATTTAAATATCCAATTAGATTTGTCTGTAGATTATATTAGATTTGTTTATAAGATTTGATTTATATATATGATTTTATTTTAAAAATTTCAGATTGTTAGGAATAATGAAAAGGGTATAATAGCTTTAATATGGTTTTAACTTAAATAGGATAGTATTAATTTAGATGTTTTACATATTTATTTAAACTTTTTTTTATATATATGTTTTTTTTATATATAGAGGTGTTATTATTAATGTTATATTTTTTTAGAATAGATTTAATTGTACTTAAATAGTATAATGTTAACTGAATTAGATTTATAGATACGTAAATGTTTATGTTGTTAAAATAAATAGTTTTCTCTTAGATGTTAAACCAGATTAAACCATTAAGGGAATTGATTTCTTCAAGTATTTCTGAATATAATATTTTATCGTAGATTTATTAAAGGAATTTCCTTGATGTATTTATCGTGTAAGGGTTAAATCAACCCCTCATCTTCGCAATATACACTTGTTATGGGTATTATCGCTTCCTTGGAACAGCGTCGTGCATGCTTGAATTTTGGTCAACCTTGGTCAAACCCCTCTCTGATCAACTAAATTTTTGTACCAGGTGATCCCTATACTCTCTAGACCCTTAGATTCCAGTTTCATGCCTTTTGGAGACAGTTGACTTTTTGGTCAACATGGGTTGACTTTTTGGTCAACTACCTTGATTTGCACGCCTATGACTTCCATAGTACTTAGTAGGCCCTAGTGACCCTCCTTCATGTATTTCAAGGAATGGTTGACTTTTGGTCAACTCTAGTTGACTTTTAGTCAAACCATCTTGATTTGCGTGTACGAGTCTTCCTTAGGGTCTTGCAAACCCTAGTTCATACCATTCACTTATTTCAGTGTATAGTTGACTTTTGGTCAACTCTGGTTCACTTTTGGTCAACTACCTCAGTTTGCGTGCAGATCTAGTTTGGAGCTTTAGGCATCCTTTAGGATTGCTTTGAAAGTTATTCCTCTCTTTGTAACCTTTCTGGTTTTGTTTATCCCTTTGCACCGTTTTGCGTGCACGTGTTACCCTTGTGATTGTTTGGGTATCCTGTTTTAGTGCGTTATTAAAAATATTTGTTCATGTGTTTTTGCCCAACTTTTGGGCATGACAAGTTCCTCCCATTGTGGACAGATTAGTTCAGGATGTTCAAGGATTACTGGCAGGGATGACTACAGTGATTGGTTGGTTGGATCATGTTATGACTATGTTGCAGTAGTTCTTGGCTACTTTAATTCAGTTAACTACCAGTGCTAGCACTAGTCAAGCACCACCTTCTACATAATATAGATCAGGTGATAGAGATCCCGATGGAGCAGGAGGTTCAGGTACATGTATTGTAGGAGATGGATCAGGTGCCCCTGTTGGGTCATGAGATAGATAGGGATCTATGATATCCAGATATTGTATTGATGTATCATGTGGATTTTTTATCAAGATTTGATATATGGATCATTTTATTGATGTATCTTTGATATACAGATTTTCTATTGACATTTGATGAGGGACATTTATTTATTTATGATGATCTTCCATTGATTCCCCTTTGATGATGTTGTTATGAGATTTCTTTTATGCATATCTACATGATTCTATGATGCATTTATTTCTATTATGCTATGGATGCAATGCCTTAGAGTAGGACATAGATATATGGATGCAAATGATGTTAATGCAACTTATTTCTATATGATTTTTTGATGTTATCATGATGTATGGTTTATACAAAGCAATGATATGGATGCAATACTTAGTGCAATAGTAAAATGAATGCAACTATCTTTTTGGATTTTGATGTATGCAACTTAATTTATGAAATGCAATTCCTAAATGATGATTTGGATAAATGACTAATGATTAATGCTTCTTTTCTTTGCTTTTCTCTTGATATGAATATATAATGATGAATGATGAATGCTATGAATGCAAAAGGTAATCTCATATTGATGATTTGAAACCATTGAATTCATGTATCCCCTATTAATTAACCCCCTTGAACTTGGAAACATGCTAAAAATAAAATCCATTAATCTAACATGCAAAATGCAATTAATCTAACATGAAAATGCAATGCAACTAATTGTCCTTGAGGTTTGTGAAAGAAATGCAAACAGAGATATATTTTCATCATTGAGCGTTGTGGAACTAGGAGTCGATACAATCCTTACTAGTGCCACTATGACCATAAGGATATGAATATGACTTTCATCTCAGTTGGTAACCTTCTGTAAAACCAAGTACAACCCTCACTAGTTGAATGACCAACTATGGGAGTATGAATACCAGTTTAATCAAATTCAATGTTGCAAGTGGATTTTGGCATTAAGATATTGAAGATCCAAATAGAAAAGGTACCCTTTTGCGTGAACAAACAAAGGTTAACCCTCCTTCCTATATGAATGTCCTCGATGGTTATTTGATGACCATGTCCTTAGACGAAATCACACATGTTAAAGGATCTTCCTCAAAACAGTCACACAGAAGTTAAGAAAACATCATGTCTTCATCATCGCCAATCTAGTCTAAACATCATCGATTAGCTAAAAAGAACATGACTTGAAAAATTCAATGAAAAAATAATCAAAAATTCCAAGTGTTTTGAAATGTATCAAGATTTTCAAAAATAATTCCAAACATGCTGATCATTTAGGGTTTGTCAATTTTTAATCCTAATAAAATAAGTCAATGAAACTCAAGGATCGTGTTGTCAAATCAAACTATTTAGGGTTGAACAATGATATCCATCAAAGGTTACAAAATATATCTCCTCTGAATCTGAAAATTTGCTTCTGATGTGTGACCAAAATTGTGCACTTTTGAATCCACTTAGTACCAAAATTCATGATAATTTCCCCCAAGTGATAAATGTAACCATGTGTAAAGCTTAGGGAAAAATGAGACCTAGAATGCAACAATGCAGCTTTGAGACTTTATTATGACTTATGCACAAATGACGGATGCAATGAAGATATGGACAAATGAGATGATGAAATGCAATATGTATAGATGTGACTAGGAAAGACCTAAGGGACAAAAGGCATCTGTTTCCATGTTTTCACCTTTTGGGATTATTTCTTTTTTCCTTTTTTTTCTACCAAGGCGCCTATTGCTAGGTTTTCACCAAGACACTTTTTTCTCTTTTTCAATTTTTTTTATTTTTTATTTTTTATTTTTATTTTTTTTTATCATCAAGGCACCTATTTGCTAGGTTTTCACCAAGACAACCTTTTTTTATTTTCCAAATGTTTTTGATTTCTTCATGCTCAATTTTCTCCTTTTTTTCTGCTTTTCCAATGTTTTTGGTTTTTGAACTTTCTGATTTTTTTGGTATTTTGGTCTTTTCTCATTTTTTTTGAATTTTTGACTTTTTCTCATGTACAAAGGTGATGCTGAATCATCTGATACTCTTTCCTCAGATACTCTTTCATCTAATCAGGTGTGAAACCTCTTAAGATGAATGCTATTGATGGGTTCTTGCAATTCATTACCATCACAATCGTCCAATTTGTAAGTCCCCATTCCAAAAGAAGAAACAATGACAAAAGGACCAAGCCAATTTGCTTCCCACTTTCCTTTCTTTTCTCTGTCATCCTAATTTTTTGGATTCTCCCTCAACACTAAATATCCCACTTGAAAAGTTCTTGGTTTAATATGCTTGTTATAATTTCGTCAGATTTGATTATGATACACTTTCAAATGATCATAAGCTTGAGTTTGGTGTTCCTCCAACAATTCCAATCGTTGAAGTCAGGCAACTCTATAATCCTCATCCATAATTAATCCATTCAATGACACTCTTAGGGATGGTATTTCAACTTTTAAAGGTAGAACAGCTTCGGCCCTATAAACCAATGAAAAAGGTGTAGCTCCTGTCGGGGTGTGATTACTAGTTCTATAGGCCCATAATGCTGGATTGATTTGAAGGTGCCAATATCTACCTGACTTACCAACCGATCTTTTGAGGATTTTGAGGATATTCTTCTTGGTAGCTTCTTCTTGTCCATTACCTTGGGGATAGTAAATGGATGAAGAGTGATGAGTAATATGGAATGTGTCACAAAGTTCATCTACATCCTTGTTCTTAAACTATTTTCCATTATCTGTGATGATGGCATGAGGAATGCCATATCTGCAAATGATATGATTAAGGATGAACATGGAAATTTGCTTCCTTGTTGCGATTGTTAAAGGGACAACCTCAACCCATTTAGTGAAGTACTCTATTGTAGTGAGGATGTACTTATGTCCATTTGAAGAAGGTGGATAGATCATGCCAATCAAATCAAAACCCCATTGGTAAAATGGCCATGGTGTGACAAATGGGTGTAATTCTTGTGTCGATGCATGGATCATGTCTCCATGGTATTGACATTTTGCACAAACTTTGACAAAATGACAAGCATCTCTTTCTAAGTTTTTCCAAAAGTACCCCATGCGTAGGATTTTCTTAGCTAGGTTTAAACCACTCAAATTTGACCCACAAATCCCCTCGTGGACATCTTTTAAAGCTAATTTTGATTCATCTTCCTCTAGACATCTAACGAGCATTCCATCAAAACCCTTACGATACAATGTGTCAGAAAGGATGGTGTAACAAGCCACTTGTCTTATGAAATTTCTCTTTTGAGCACGGGTTTGATCTATAGGTAAGGTTTGGTCTTTTAGATAGGCATAAATGGGTCCATACCATGGTGATTCATGTCCATTTAAAAGGGCAATAATTTGGGTATCAGGTAGGTCAAATGCTGGTTTAACCAATTCTTCCACCAAGAACTCACACCTTTCATTTTGATCGGGCATTTGAAGCAAAGATGCCAAGGTAGCCATTACATCTGCTACTCTATTCTTGTCATGTGAGATTTGTTCAAAAGTAATCAAAGCAAAGTACTTTTTCCAATCATCCACCAATTTCTTGTAAGGCATCAATTTTTCATCCTTGGTAGCATATTCATTATTGACTTGATTTATGACTAATTGAGAGTCCCCATAGACTTGTAATTGTATGACATTCCATTCCAAGGCCATCTTGATACCTATGACCAATGCTTCATACTCTGAAATGTTGTTTGTATAGGTAAATAATAACTTGTAAGATTTTGGGATTGTGTAACCTTGTGGTGTGATTAAAAGAATGCCTGCCCCACTTCCATTTTGGGTGTAAGATCCATCAAAGTATAAAGTCCATGTCTTAGCTTCCACATTAACAATCTCAGAATCCAGAAACTCCACTTGAATTGGATGTGTATTTTCTAGAGGATAGTCAGCCAATTGATCTACAATAACTTGACCTTTGATTGCTTTCCTATCTACATACTCAATGTCGAATTCACTAAGCACCATTACCCACTTTGCAATTCTTCCAGTTAGGGCTATTTTGCTAAGTAAATATTTCAATTGATCAATCTTGGCTATGAGCTTCACCTTATGCATCAACATATAATGTCTTAACTTTTGAGAGGAAAATACCACTGCTAGGCAAGCCCTTTCAATAAAGCTATAGTTTAATTCATATTTGATCAAAGTTCTACTCAAGTAGTAGATAGCTCTTTCTTTTCCTTCATTATCCTCTTGTGCCAATAAGACTCCTAAAGATTTTTCTGTTGCTAATATATAGAGTAATAAAGGTTTGCCTTGAATAGGTGACATCAAGATGGGTGGATTCATCAAGTATGTTTTCAATAATGTAAAGGCTTTATCACATGTAAAGATGGTGTCTTTATGTAGCAACCTTGTGAATGAATGGCACTTTTCCGCCAATTGAGAAATGAACCTCCTTATAGATTGAAGCCTTCCTTGAAGTGGCCTCATTTGACTAATATTATTTGGAATGTCCATGTCCATTATTGCTTGTACCTTTTCAGGATCTACTTCAATGCCTTTTGTAGAAACAATGTACCCTAGGATTTTTCTGGATTGTACCCCAAAAGCACACTTCTTTGGGTTAATTTTTACTTTGAATTGTTCTAGCCTTGTAAAAATATTTTCAAGTATAGGTAAGTGATCTTTTCTTTCATGTGACTTAGCTAGAATATCATCCACATAGTCCTCTAGGAAGGTGTGCATCATGTCATGGAAAATGGTAGTCATTTATCTTTGATAAGTGGCTCCAACATTTTTGAGACCGAAGGGCATTACATCCCAACAAAAAGTACCCCATGGGCATGTAAAGGTTGTGTTGGTACTCCTAAATTTGGAACAAATTTGGAGTGACCATGTTATTTTTTTTTAGACAAGCAAAGTCACTACCCTTGAAAATTGTGTGAGAAGACTTAGTTAGAGTGCTTGAAAAGGGTGCCCGGATGATTTTTATGAGATACAAATTTGGAAGAGGCTTTAATACCTTCCATTTGATGTATGCAGTGGGTCCCAGCTCCTAAATTCCAGTTCTGACATGTTTA
>MU223244.1:479836-501748 GCA_018584345.1 Thuja plicata | reverse complement strand
ATGTGGAGCTCGAAAATGAAGAAGGATATTATCCAATCCTTAGCAATTAGCCTTTCTCTTGTCAAAAGGAGTTTTCATTCAAGTATAATCAGTTTAAGGTTGAGATACAAGAAAAAGTGCTAACAGGTTGTCTTCTCTTGATCCTTAGGTGCAATGCAAATTTTATTATACCCACTAAATCCATCCATGAGTGAAAAAATAGAATGACCCACAGTTAGATCCACAATAGAATCAATGCTAGGTAATGGAAAGTCATCTTTGGGGCAAGCAAGGTTTAAATCTCTGAAATCCGTGCAAACTCTTATGGACTTATCATGTTTTATAATAGGTACAATGTTGGAGATTTATTCTACATATGCGATTACTCTTATAAATCCCACCTTGAGTAATTTTTCCAATTCTTCTTTGACTAAAAGGGCTACATGTGGATGCATTTTTCTCAATTTCTGCTAAATGGGATTAACTCCAGGTTTCACATTCAAATGATGCATTATGAAACTTGGATCCAATCCGGGCATGTCAGCATATGACCATGCAAATTTGACTTTCTTTTCTTGAAAGAATTCAATGAACTCTTTCCTCTCTAAGGGACTCAAAGATGCTGCCAAGTGAATAAATTTGGGATCCACTTCGGTACCAATGTTAACATTTTCTGTAGGTTCAATAAGTATTGGTGATCTTTCATCTTCATGTTCTAGTAAGGTGTCCAACCTCTCTTCCTTAGGTGCCACATTTGGGTTTTCACCTTTGGAAATATCCTTTATTTTTACTTTTTTTTGTCTAGCACTGCCACATAGTGGTTTTCACCACTAGACCTTCTCATTTTTTTAATATTTTTTCTTTTCATTTTGTGGATTAAGAGGTTGAACACCTACCCCTATCATCATGTCTGGAGTGATTTTATTTATTGAATAAGTTGGTTCAACCACATTTAGGTATAAGGCCATTGCATTGTCATTTGGGAAGTATAGTAAGTTGTTTGGCTCAGAAAGATCCCAATTGATAAGTTCGGGGTGCATTAAGGACAAGGATTCATTGGATGGATTATCATTTGAGGGATTTAGGGACATGAATTCATTTTATGGTTCATACATTGTATCATCAAGGTCTATGACATGTTCCTCTTCAAGATGGTCCATGGAAGAAGGATCAAAATCCTCTTCACTAGAGTCCTCTGAGATTTCCATGGGAAAGAAAGCATGTGGATTAAACACTAGGTTAGAATCTCCCACCCATGAAGGTACCCAAGGTTCACCTACCCATTGAGCATAAGGAGGTGCTTGTGCTACATTAGATTGTTGAGATTCACTTGATGTTTGAGTAGAAGTCAAACCTTGAGTCACATGTTCTTGAGTCTCAACTTTAGGAGGGGTTGCATAAGAGTGAATGGTATCAACCTCTATGTCATGAAAATATTCTTTAGAAAAGGAATCCCACTCATAATCCCTTGAATCATCTTCAGTTTTAGAGACTACCATATGTATATGTGCATGAAAATCATGCATGGGACTTGAACTTTCTCCCTTATGTTGAAAACATATGTCGGTTGTCTCTTCTTTTGCTCTCCAAATTGGTTCAATAGGTTCTAACAACCCTCTATGTCAAACTCCTAAGGGTCCTCTTCCCTTATATACCATTTTATTCATGATATCAAATCCTTTGCCATATTGATCCGTTTGGATGTTGATATGTTGCACCCTTTCAATGGGATTAGTTGAATTATCCTCATCCTTATAAAATCATTACAATACTTCATTATCCTCTATTTCCATCTCTTGTTTATCCCATTCTCTCAAAAAATGAGAATTATATTTCTAGGGTTGATGATCTTTGGATGGCTTCCCATGTCTCCTTGGATATGTAGGTAAATCAAATAGGGAAACAACATATTCCCCTACCCCTTTTGAGTGAATTTTTTATTGTTTCTCAAATTGGTTCATCATGTCACTCATCTTTTGATAATGATATTTCTTATCTTTTTCTCTCTCTTCCTTAGTGGGTTTCAAAATTTCCATTCTCAATATTGAAGTCTTGACTGAATTAACATTTGAATTTGGACCCTCATAACTCATATTTTCTTTTCGCTTAGTTGATGTAGTTGAGTTAGTTTGAGTAGGGTTAGAAGTTTATGTAACATTTGATGTTGATTTTGAAATTTCCTCTTTATCTTTTTCCATGGTCATATCAGGGATGACTCATTCCCTATTATGAGGTATGAATAGTTCATGACTTGGCTTCAAGGCATTGCAATATTGAAATGGGTTTGAATCTCCCCTAATCGTGATCTCTTCCCCCATGTGTGGAAACTTTATGCATTGGTGATAGGTAGAAGGTACCACTTGCATTTAATGTATCCATGGCCTTCCCAATAGGATATTGTAAGTCAATTTCACATCAAGGACCTGATATATGGTATTATTTTTGATAGGTCCCACTTGAATTGGTAGAATAATCATATCCTTTGAAGTTTGTTCCTCCTCATCATAATCCTTCATGGTGATTTGCTTTTTAGGGTTAATGGAAGACTTGGTTAACCCTAATGACTTGACAAGGTTTAAAGTGAAAATATTAAGACCAGATCCCCCATCTATGAGGACTCTCTTGACCCTATGCCTTTGGATTAACCCTTCTATGTGAAAGGGTACATTTTGAGGATGTGTGATAGATATATCCTCTTTCTCTAAAAATGAAAGACAATGAGGGGCTATGAGATGTCCTACCATGTTATGAAATTTATCTTCCTACAAGTTTATAGGAACGGTGGTTTCAACTAAGGCTTTTTCCAAGATCTCCTTGTGATTAGGAGATAATTTCAACAACTCCAAAATTGATATTTGTGCTGGAGTCTTTTGTAATTGATCCACCAAACTATAAGGCTTTGTTGTAGGTGGTGTTTTTTTAGCCAAAATAATTGGTGTTTTGGGACCAATAGTAATAAGAGTACCCCCTTGTAGGGTAACCTTTGAGTCTTTCCCCCTTTTGATGGCATTAGAAGTTTCTACTTTAGGTTGATCTTTGATCACAACAACATTGATAGTACTCTCATGGCCGGATATAGCATTGATAGTATTATCATAGGTATGTGCAAAGTTAACATTGTTATTGGCTCTTGCATTGTTCCCATTGTTTCCTCCATTGTTTGAATTGGAAATTCTCCTTTTTCATATTTATAGAAAGGAGTCTTTAAAGCCGCGTGATCTTCATTAGTTTGAGGGCCTTCTAATTTTATCACACAATTGTCAATCCGATCTTGTACCACATGTTTGAGACGCATGCAATCATTTGTCTTTTGTCCCCGATTTCTATGATACTCACAATGGTTATTCTCACTCCATGAATTTGGCTTGATTTGAGGTTCATATGGTTGAGCCCTTGGTAGGTCAATAAGTTTATTTTCAATAAGTGTCCTTAATTTATTTTCCAATGGTTCACCCAAATTAGTGAATGTCCTTTTGGGTGTAGGTGCAAAGAAAGGTTTAGGCTTGTAAGCCCCTTGATTATTCCCAAAGTTGTTATTAGTATTGTTGTTGTTAAAGGGCACTTTGGGTGCTTGATTCAAATTATTTGCTTGAACTGAATTTTGGGTGAGATTGAAAGGGGTGGCCTTTAAAGTATTTGCCTCTACCACTCCATCATTGACCACTCCTTTGTTGTTTTTATTTCTCATCCAAAACTGATTTTTGTTAGGGGTATTGCGATTTTGATTAGTATTGGAGGTATTGTTGTTGTTGTTATTCTTGTTATCCTTGTAAATTTTAATCTCTCCACTTTTGACAAATACCTCTTCCGTTTTAACCCCATTCTTAATTAGGTCTTGGAATTACCTAGGACATTGTAGCCTTAACTGATTGTTCATTTCATGATTCAAACTATTCACAAAGATATCCATCTTCTCCTTTTCGGGTACACTTCAAGGGTATCTAGAAAATACCACTCTCCATTGTTGTAGGAAAAGTAGGAATCCTTCTCCTTCTCTTTGCTTAGTGTTACATAAATTAAGCATTGTAATCTCATGTTTGATATTATAAGAGTGATGAGTTACAAACTTAGAGGACAATTCTTCAAAGGTTCGAATGCCGAAGGGTAACTTTGAAAACCACTCCATTGCCATACCTCCCAAACTTCTAAGGAATAACCTCATTAGGTAAGTTGTGTCATGCATGAAATCTAGACTTAAGGCATAAAATTCCCTTAAGTGATCTTGAGGATTAGTTGTTCCTTCAAATTTTTCATATTTGGGAAAGTTAGAATTTGTTGGAGATGGAACCATGATTAATGTCTTATCAAAGGGAAAAGGACAAAAAGCCTCAATAGAAAAGGGTTTAGGAACCCCACTTTGTTTCATTATGTCCAATTGCATTTGGAAAAGTTGGAATTGCTTGTTCATGATATCAATAGGGTTAGCATCAGCTTCCTTTTGTTTGAGTTTGTTGATATCATAGTCATGTGGAGGTTTGAGACCCGTTTGTGCTAGGTCTAGAAAGTACTTTTCCTTGTCTTTTTCCAACACTTTTTTCATAAGCTTCATGAAAAAGGGACTTTGCATTGCTTTATTGACCTTTTCATCAATTTCTTCCTCATCATTAGGGTCAATATTTCCCCCATTGTTATTATTTAACCCTTGGTTATTAGGGTCAAGGTTAATTCCTCCAAGGTTGTTGTTGTTTAACCCTTGATTTTTAGGGTCACCATTTCCTCCTCCATTGGTATTGTTATTTGATCCTTGGTTTTTAGGATCATAATTTCCCCCTCCATTATTGTTTGTATCCTTGTTGACATGATTAATTTGGTCGGGGTCTATATGGCCAAATGGAAAAGACATTGTTGGCTCTATTTATTTTATAGGTTCCGGCAAAGGTCTTGAAGAACTAAAAGGATCACCTGGAAAATGACACTTTTTCCTTAGATAAGATCCATCAGGTTGTAGAGTAGACTTGATGTAATGAGATCCCGTAAAAGCTGGCATTAACATAAATCAAATAAAGACTTAGATTTTTATCTCACTTAATTGATCAATCCTTGAGTGATTTTTCAAAATGTCCAATAATGGCAAATTCTGATCAAATTACAAGTACACAAAGGTAAAATCCTGAAAAGGGTATCCAAAAATGTTAGTATCTTGTTTTCATACTTCCATGAAATATCCATTGTTTTCCCTTTTTTTTCTGGGTGGCTCTTGCCTGTGTGTAGGCAGCTTTCAAATGTTTGTACGCAGTCACTAGAATTCCTGTACACGGAACTCTGTCATTTGTAGGTGGTGTTTTCCTATTGATAGGAGGTTTTACAATGTTTACACGTGGCACTTTCCAGTGGCTTACACGGCTTATGAATATTTCTAGGTGGCATTTCAAAAGTACATGCGATCCATAATTGTTTATACGCGGCACTTTGCTGATCAAGGTTGAAATTTTTGAATTTTTGAATTTTGAAAAGTTAAATAGTTTTGATCAGACCTGTTAAAGAAGATTCTTGCATGAAAATAAAGTACAAACTCAACACACACATCAAATTTGAACCATATCCCTAAAACAACACTAAAAGTGTATGTTCTCGGATGTTTTGTTTATGGGTATAGCACAAGAAATTCTTCCAAGAAATCTACCTAAGAGTCAAAAAAATATGGTGTTTGACAATGGCTCTAAAAAGGTAGGCTTACTAATTAAGAAGGTTTTAATCACACCTCCATTCTAACTCTTGTCAAGTTCCTTTACCCCATTGCGGGCTTCCCACATGCACAAAAGTATGATTTTGCGCAATCCTGAAGGACTACTTGAGGAAGTGAGGATGACTTGCACAAGAATTAGTCACTTTTCAATTAAGGTAAATTGTATTTTTTTATAGTGGGTTGGATGATATCATGGAAATAGTGATTTTCTCCAACTTTGGGTCGTTCCCTCTCACTGCCTTTGTAAAGGAATTCTCGGGAGGTAGGCCCTTTAAAGCTTTATTTTAATCTAGCATACATGGAAAGTAAAAAATTAACTTAGTCCAAAAAGTTTGGGAATTTGATTCACTCAAAGAGTGAAGAGAATATCCCTATTGTCTTCCTTCATTCCAAACACTTCAAGCACTATTTGTTCTTTTTCAACCCCTTGACAAGGAGGTTCTTAAAAATGAAGTGTGTGGTTCAATTAATCCTCCCTTTCTTTCTACCACCCAAACTTGACACTTTTGGCTTTTTGATCAAATTTGAAAAGTTGAGAGCATATACCTAATGTCTTATTTGGATGGAAAATAATAGGGTGTCCCTAATTATGCTAGATTCAAAGGAATTTGCCACAATTTAAGCAATGCAAGATTGATTAGAAAAATACCTTATTTTTGAAGCTAGCAAAGGCTAGGCACATTTTTGATAGATTTTGTTTTTTTTCAACTCACCTAGTGGTGATAGCTCCCACTCCGGCTCCTCCAAAATGTTAGTCAACACAACATAGACAAAGTGAAGAAAAACTTGCAAATCCAAAAGACAAATCACTCCTAAGTTCTTTTGATCAAATTTTGCAAAACAATCAAGCTTAAAGAACTAGAAATGAAAATCTATCAAAGAGTAGGGAATTTCTTTTTGTATGCAAAGAAAAATTTGATATAATGATCATACAAATTCTCTTCCTCTTTTTAATTTTCCAAAATATTTGATGCATGAATTTCTTTAGAGATTTTATTTTGTGCTCTTACCTCTTTGCTAGGTCTTGTCACTCTCTTCTCTGGTTTTTGTACCTTTGGATGCTTTTTCATCTGCAAAAGTTGAAAATACAGAGAGTTAGAAAGATGAACAAATTAGTTAAAACTTGATAATAAAAAAAAGTTCTACCTGGCATTTGACAGTTAATACACGACTTTTAACTGTTACAAAGTGGAACTTAAAACTTTGAAAGCGATAATTAAAAGTTAAAATGTGGCTCTGGAAAATGCACAGGCGGCTAAAGATAAACCACAAGCGGCACAAAATGTGTAAATTTTGGTCTAAGAATGATAGTACGTGGCTCTAGAATGATCATAGGTGGTCTTTTGTTGCTATCAGGCGGCCCTTTACAGAAGCAGGTGGCACAATTTATCTTCTACGCAGCTCAAGAATGACAGACAGAAAATAGAAGAAATTTGTAAGCGGCTCTTCACTGTTCACAGGCGGCTTTAAAATATTTGTAGGCAGCTCTTCTCTTGTTTTCTACAAAATGACAAGAATGTGAACCAAAACATACAAAAATATGATAAAAATGAGTAAAATGAGGCCTAAAGCCCCATGGTGGGCGCCATTTATGTGTGATAAATTACACCTTCATGAAATTAGGATTCTAAACTACAAGTCTATGGAAAGAAAAAAAAAATTTAGCCTAAATAATTGTAATTAAATCCATGACATCTCATGGTTCTTTATCTAAGCTTTGTTGAAAGAGCTCTCAACCTTAATCTCTCTCAAGGACAATCCTAGAATGAGAAATTGATAACAAACATGCTTAAATCTGGCTCAATTCTCTCAAATGATATGAAATTCTAACTCAAATTCTCATGATATTACTCTTAAATCAACAATTTGCTTCTACAAATGATCAAAATGCTATGCAAATGCTCACTATACTCTCAATTGCACACAAATTTCCTATAATAAGGATGCTATGCATTCAAATTTTCTAGGACATGAAATGCATACAAAATGGCTTGTATTTATAGCGAATTCCCAAGGGTAGGGGGTAGAGTGAATTGACCATGGGTTAATCCTTGGTTGAGTTTGATCCCTCAAATGGTTTCAAATGGGGGGACCATTTAAATGGTTGTCCTCAAAGGGTGGGACAAGAAAACAAAATCCTCAATTCTCATTGGTTGATCAAATTGAGTTGAAAGAAATTAGGATTTATTTAATTCAATCATTTAATTAAATTAGCCATGTAAGGGTGAATGGTTTGGATTTGATTTTTGATTTAAGACTATACAATTAATTGATTAAAATCAATTATATAATTTGATCGATCCCTTTTAGGCTTGAATTTGATTATTTGATTTCATGATTATTTAATCCTTTGATTTTAATTTGATTTTGTCCAATTTTCTTGATATTAGTCCATTTGATTGATTTTGATCCATTTTGATGTATTTTGATGAGATTAAGGGCAATTGGCTGAGATTTTCAAATTTGGATGATTTAGAGAACACCTGGTCAATTTTAGGTGTCTACAATGATTAAGGCAACGACCAGTGGTGGTTCTAAGGCAATGGCTAGTGGTGGTTCTAATTCAACAAAGAAAAAGAAAAAAGTAAAGAAGTATTCAAAGGAATTCATAGACCTCTTACCAAGGTCTTCCATAATTTTTTCCATGAATGAGTATACATGGAAAGATGGGTGTGACCAATGCAGAAATCTAGAAACCCCACATGTCTCTGGAGCTTTTCTTTTTAATTATTTATGGAATAATAGAGTTAAGGGTATTCCAATGTCAAATTTATGGGAGATGAATATGACAAAGATGGTTGTTCCTGGTGTATAAATGTATGTGGATTTAGTAAGGGAATTGGAGAAGGCATATTGGTCTACAACTAGGTTCATAAGTGAGTATAATAAGCATTAGTTGTGTGGAAGAATTTAAAATATTTGGTGCCACTTGTAACGATAATGATTTGGATAAAGAGGAGAAATTATGAGTCCCACAAAATGGTATTAAAACAACATGTTATCCCTAGGTACATGCCTAGTATTAATATAAATTTGATACCAATTCTTGTTGATATAAATGTGCCATATGATTTAAGCAAGTTCCACTTCTATTTGCAATGCACGGTGTATGGGTTGTGCAAAATGTTGGGGTTTGTTAGAGAAAGCACAGTTCCTGTTTATTTATTAATGATGGCCATGAATATACAAAATCTAGAGGTAAACACTAACTATGATTATTTAGGATATGTGTTCAATCAAATTCATGAAGTCCTAATTGAAATACAAAAGGATAATAGTGTTGTTTCTTTCAAGCATTATTCCATATTGATGCACCTGATTCTGTACTTCAATAATGACCGGATGGACAAAGAACTTATTTTGTAGAAGGAGGAGCTTTGTACATCATCTCTGATATAAAGGTGAACTCAAGTGGAGGATAGTAGCACTTACCTTTCTTCTTTTCTCTATTTTGAAAATTATATTATGCTACCTATTTTAGAGATGTTAGGAAGCAAAAATGAGATATTAGTGATTGTATTAAGGAGAGTATGAGACCCAAGCACTTTGTTCCAAATTGGCCTACTTCTAATAACTACAGGGATTTATACTTCTTTAAAAAATTTACTATTATGAGAGTATATGGGTGTCCTCAACCTCCATATATTCTCCCTCAATCTATACGTCCTAGGCTTGCTTACATGGAACTTATTTGGCAATTGAATCTTGTGGACAAAGACTATTTAGAAACACATAGAAAGGGGACTTTTCTCCCTAGATTATGGGTGGTAAATGACTTCACTATTGGAAATAAGGCCTTTGATAAAATAAATGACTTCTTAAAATAATCTAGGATGGTCACTATTACACCCATGTTTTGTGATCCAGAGGGTTTTATAAAGGTGACAATAAAATAAATGACCCCTTGGGATGCAATTAAAGATCATGAACACTTAGGTGATGAAGATGTTGTAAGAAACTTGATGGATAAGAGTGTTGTCTAGAATATAATAAGAAAATTGAATGATTTGATGAGATTTGAGGGTGAATTTAGGGAGATGCATCCAAATCTCTCAGGTTTCTATCCTAAAGTGTCTTATTTTAAGAGGATTGAAAGAATTTTGAGTTATTATGAGGTCTTGATGGTAAAAATTCTATAACTACGACAGATGGCTACTAAGACATAGAAGCCAGAAGATATGTTCTCTTTTCAAAGAAGAAGGCCTTTGGAACAACAAGAGTATTTTGTGGAAAGTTGAGATAAAGTTTAATCCACTAGGAGCCACTTGCCAAGAAGTATAAGATTGATAAATATTTGGCAATGGTGAAAAGGGACCCTACAAGGTCATTTATTATTGAGCAAGGAAAATATTTTCATGAGATTAGAGAAAATCTTAGAGAGGAGGGAGCTCAGGAAGGGACTGGAGATACAGATTTGCCTCTTGATTTTCCAACAGATGAAAGAATAATGATGTCCAATAGTTTCTTGAATGATGATGATTTTGTTAAAACAAATGAATTCCAGAGATTTTTAATGAAATTGAAGCAGAATGAGTTGAGAGCTAGTCTGGATATGGGACAGGGAGATAATGAAAAGAATGAAAAAATTATAAAGGATCTCCAAGAGTATGATTCTAATAGTGAACATATAACATTGGAGCAAGAAAGATTTCTTGTAAAGAATAGTGGAATGTTGTTGTAAACGTCCAAAGTCGTCCTTATATTAATTTAATTAATATTCCCATAACATTATAGTTAATTTTAATTAATTATATTTTTTATATTCTTCTATCTATTTAATTAATTTATTTAATTAAATATGATTCACCTTAATAATATTTAAATCTTAAATTTAAATATTATTGCCTCTTTTAATGTATTAAATCTTATTTATATACATTTCCCTCATTTATCCCTTTTAAATAAATTTATAATTTATTTATTCCTCCACCTGACTTAATTATACTAAACCATAATTAATCTAAATCTAATTTGGATTAAACTAATTTGAACCTAGATCCTACCCTACCTCACATCACTCTCACCAAATAGACCTACTTATTAATTAACTAAGGTTAATTAGGCTAATTTTTTGATTTCTACACATATTAGTCCTAATTATTTGCTCACACATGTGTGAGCAAATTTCCAAAAATTTACTTTTCCAAATAATCTGAATTTGGTGCCAACAAGGTTTTTTACAACCTTGATGACACTTTCTTACACTTTCTAAAAGTGTTTTATTTGACAAAAACTCTTACACCTCTTATAAGATCCTTCACATGTGTACTTTAAGTACATCTTGACCCATCACATCATAAGTTTCTCACACATGTGTGAGAAAACTTGGCCTCTTGCATGGCTTATGTGTCACGCATGTGACACCTATGTGGATGACACATGAGCTCCACCTCATCCAATTCCTCTCTCTCCTCCAAAAAATATATAAATAGAGGTTATTGCCAAGAGAAAATCATCTCCCTTTTATGCATTGTTATTATGCTAGTTTAGCTTTAGAATTCTTAGCTTAGTTTTCATGGTCATGCTTTCATGCTTGTAGGTTCTATTTCAAATCTGGATATTACACATTGGGATTAATGGAATGAATCTTAGATTTCATTTGATCTTGCATATCATCTTAGCATTAGTGTTTGCATTTTCATCAATGGTGAAAGCTTGAGACAAGTTCTCAATACTTGTTTCTTGATTTCTTCACTCATTCTAACCATTTAGCGTGCATTATTGATCATCAAAGTGAGATTTTAATATTGTGTTGGGAGAGCACACCTACATAATTCTCTAAGAGAAAATAAACAAGGCATTGGGTGCCCTTATTTAGCTCATCGGAGGTTGTGATGGAATTCCTTGTTTTAGAGTATGTTTAGACATGTTAATATATTTTAATGATTTATATCGTTAATGTTTGCATGTCTGAGCATGCTCCCAATAGGTAGGTTTCCAACACATACAGTTGTTACTAGATTGGGATCTCCAATCAACATTCATTATTGATCAAATAAAGGGGCAACTAGACCCACTCTTAAGATTTGAATTTGAGATTGATGACATAATAAGAGGATCAAGATTTGATTCAAAGTACAAAACTTTGGAAATTTTCTCATTGGCCCCATCCACTCAGAAGCCCCATATGATAAATATTTAAGAATAGAAAAGAGATGACATAATGATCTAGAATCTACAGAATACAGGGGATACTGAGATTGCTAATTTCATGACACAGGTTTTTTTAGTGAATTTAGCTAAATAGAGGATAGGTCATGCAGATACACATAAACTTACCAGTGTATAGGATCTAATTCTATACACTCAAATGAGGGTTAGTAGCACCGATTTGCAATGAAAGAAATCAATCAAACTACTAAGAACGAACCTATGAACAATAAAATAACAAGCATCTGAGAGGAAAACAAAAAAATGCAAGCCACAATACTTGAAACTTCTATTGCTTCTCTACTTCTAAAATGTTGTATGGATGGTGCTCAGTATTGGTATTAACAACATTTGTGATTTGGGAGTGTTGAGAAAATGAGATCAATATGATAATGATTTCACATAATGCTTCATAAAAGAATCCTACAGAGTAATTGTGCAATATGTTTTATACCTCCTTCAAATGTTTGAGAAGGGTTGATTATATAGAAATGGAAATGATTTGGACGGATGAGATCGATCCCAGAAACTTGAGAATGGATGACTGAGATCAAAAGGAACTAAAGATGCAATCATTAAACTCCTCCTCTCAACTGAAGAGAAGAGGGAATGATTTAGTCAACTGAAGAGTTGATTGTGAGTTACCTTTTTGAGATGAAGAGAAGATGGAGCAATTTACGTAATCGCATAAATGTGAACATGAGTTTCCCTTTTTGAACTGGAGAGAAGATTTATTGGTTACTTATTTGATTTTAAAAATTAAAATACTCATAAATGAGATATTTAAATTCTATTTTGATTTAAAATAGAATTTGGAGTGAAATTAAATTAATTTAATTAGAAGAATGATTAATAAGTTTAAATATTTAGATTTAAACTTTCAGAAATTTAATTTAATTAATTAATTAAGGTTTATTAATTAAATAAAATTAATTATTTAATTAATTTTGGAGAAAGTATTGGATTTAGAAGAAATAAATGATTAAAAAACCATTAATTAATAGAGGAAAAATAGTAATTAAATGTAAGGTCGCAAGTCTGTCCATTTTTGGTGTCTACATTTTCCCCTCTTTGATACAATTTGGCTTGCCATGTTGTGTCAAATATTTTTCATATTTTGATCCTGCCCCAGCTTTCCCTGATGATAGCAGGTGGATCTATGCCTGCTCAACAAATTGAGTGAAACAAATGCGATAGGAGCGTCAATTTGTTGATAAAGCAAAATGGCAGTCATGGAATCAAACGGTTCGTGATAGAAGTTCAAAATTTTCCCCCCAAGATTCCCAACACATGTGTTCTAGGGTATTGTGTTGATGAAATAGATCTTCATTAGCATGACAACAATACATGGGAAAGGTGAAAACATGGGCACCTACGTCATGGATCTTCGTGTCCTAGTAGCGTGAAAATTATTGTGTGAGCTAACAAACATCAAAATAATTAGGCCTATAACATTACATCTTGAAGACAATTGACCATAGATTAATCTGATTATCTCCATTTTGGCGACGTGAAAAACTTGCAACTTGAAAAATTTGTCGAACATACACTATTTATTCTTGGATCAGCAAAAATGTTGTGTCTACTGTGCTTGCTTGTGTGATCAATTTTCAAATGCAAAACCAACATCTTACATTGTCAAACAAGTCAAACATGTTGAATGTCTAGGGTGTCAATAGAAGTCTATTCTAGAATCATTTTTCCAAATTTTATTTTATGAGACAAATCTCCAAATTGTAATCAGATTTTCAAGACTGTCACATGTTGCCGCAATTGATAGAAGTTTGTCATAATTGATATAAGTTTACTAAAATCGAGTCTTTTATTACTGCAATCAATCCTATTATTACTGTAATCATCATAAATTTGCCACAATTGACCTTGCATTTTGCCACAGTTGACAAAAGTTTTCCAAAATTGAACAAAAGACCTTTGCACTTATTTGGCCAAAACATTTTGGATTCCTCTACCAGAGTACTACATTTTATCAGTCCAAAACCTTGGAAAATTTCCTTGTGTCATGTGAAAGGTTCACATATACATCTTGCAAAATAAAATATAATTATTGAAATCTCAAACATCTAGGATTGCCTCTCCTTGTGATTCAATTGTTTAGCATTGATAATTCAACAGGGCAGATTAGATTATCTTGATCTCATTACCTCAGTTCCATCACTCTTTTCAAAGATTTTGTCTCATCTAAGGGCAGGGGTGAAATCATTTCTTATCATCATCAATCTCTGAGATCAAGAAAAAACAAGTTTTTTCTTAGAATTACCCTTGGAAAACAGGTGCTTGAACTCTTTTCAAGAGGTTGTCCATTTTGTTTGATTTGTGTCCCTCATTTTAGTTAAATCTTGGATAACACAATATATTTTACACCTTATGGAGGACCTTATACTAGGTCAAAGGATATAAACCAACAAGATGAATCCTACATTAACATGTTTCCCCCATGGGAATAATAACAAGAGGTTGACCCATTCAAACATACTGATCCCTCATTGTATGTTGAAAATGTGCCTATACTTCCATGTGGTTCCCAAAGACCAACTATTTTTCAAGATATCACAGATGAAGAGCTAGAATACATAGAACAAGATGCTTATTCTGCACAAGTGGTAGACATTGTGGTAGAAATAAATCCTGAGAGATTCCAAGAAATTATAATAAACAAGGGAGTCAAACTTCCCCCTAAATTCAATGTATTCACAATATGGCTTGAGAACCCACTGGCAAGACAAAATATAAGTCAAAATTCTAAAATTAATCCTATGGTGTCTCAAACCTTATTTGTGCCATTATCGACATCAAAAACTGTAACATGAACTTGGATGTACCATTTTTTTTTCAAAATTAGTAAAGATAAGTGCTTTTTCCTTCATTTTTGGGAATCAATTCCATTTCATTTTCAATTAGTCCCTTGGATAAAATCTTTTGATTTTCTTCAATGTGGTAGTTTGATGTTGCATACTTTGGATTAAATTTATAGCTTTATTATCAATTGGTCTTTTCATCTTTCATGGTTAAATTCAATTGATTGTGGCCATAATCAATTGGTTTATCATTTGAAAAGTTAAATTCAATTGAAATAGTTGCAAATTTATCTTGAGATACATGCTCATTTGAACACTGTTGAAGTGATAGTTTCTTACAAACTGTCTCTGAGGTTGTACATAGGGTTGGGATGATTTTGACTCTATTTCCCATGATAGATTAAGGCACCAATCTATTCATTAATTAGATTATGGTTATCCAGTTCATTGTTTGGAGTTCTGTGACTTCTTATCCATCTGTTCATTTCAATTTATACATATTTATTAAGCATTCTTACAATTTATAGAAGCATTCTTAATCTTGCAGTTTATGTTGTGATTGATCACAATTGGATTTCTTTCAAGTATATGTTTTTCACACTTGAAAGAGAGGTTTGAGATGCTATCAGATCTTGTATAAAAAAAACCTTAAGACTTGAAGGATGAATTAAGGTATAGGCCTACCACCCTTGGTTTTGCAGAGCCAGAATTGCAGAAGTTCCAACCTTGCTTTGGTTGTGACTTGTTAGTTGGCCAAATCACTTGGCTTTCCTAGCATTGGATTGGCAAGTCCATAGGAAATCCAATTTGTTGATTTCAGCACCAACAGATTAGAAACTCTACTAGGGATTTTTCTATGAAATACAGTGTTGAAGATTACCTAGAAGCTCTGGTGATGTAATTAATACTCTACTAGAAGAAACAACTTAGAAAACAGTAAGCATTTTCCTTCTGGAAAAGAAGGTGGTGACTCTATTTAACAAATCATTTCAGTTAGTGACTCTACTGAGGGAGAAGACTCAGAAGGATATGGTGGAAATTTTTCCAAATTTATCGATCATTTCAAATAAATCCTTTTATTCCATATGGCATCAGACCATTGGATTTCAGTAATTTTAATTATGAACCTAGCAATTTATCCCCAAAACTTTCACAACTTGTACCAAAGTTTCATGGGGAATGGGATGAATCAACACTTAAACACTTATATGCATTTTACATATTTATAGAAGTTTATGATATTTGTGTAGAAGATCAGGTGATGAAGTTATTTTTTGGGATTTTAAAGGATTATGAAAGACAAGCATATGAAGCACTACTCACACAGTGTATATCATGATGGAGATAGTTTGAGCAATGGTTTCTTGATACATTTCATGATGCCAGTGGTGAAGAAGACAACACATGTTATGAATGATATGAAGACCAAAGTTTCAACATGGAAGAGGATCCTAGAATGTCTCCACTTAATACCTTTTTCAGCTTGGAGAGATTCAAAGGGGAGTCTTCTACACACTTGATGATAAGGATGGTGAGCATTCTTTGAGAGATACCTTCAGACATTAGGCCTCTACGCAAGGAATTAATAAATAAAGTGCGTGAGTTGGGAATCACACCAGACAATCCTTCTATAAAATTCCTCATGCATATATTAGAAGAAGATGATGAATATTGAGAAAAGGAGGCTTATGATCAGATTGAACAAGATGGAAATCTCAATGATAAAGAAGAAAAAATGTATTATGAACAAAACATGTGATGGGAATAGGAAGAAAATCAAAATTACATTATGGAAGAAGAATCTTACATGTCCCCTTTAGATACATTCTTAAATTTGGAAAGATATGAAGGTGAACCTGTAGTACATTTGTTCACGAGAATGATAAATATTTGTAGAGAAATACCTTCAGATACCACACCTCTAGGAAGGGAATTATTAGATAAAGTTTGTGAGTTAGGAATCTACCATGATTATTAACTGAGAGTTTTTCTTGATTAAATATGTGAGGAATTGAGCGAAGAAAAGGATGAATAGAGGGAAAAAAACACAGGTGCTCCAAATTTGAATGCAACTGAAGTCTATGATCAGACTGAAAAGGATCCTGTACATGAAAAGGGTGTTGACATTTGTGTTGAAATAGATAAAAATGAAAAGAATGATGATCTGGAGGAATAAAATTTGGATCAAGTTGAAGAAGAATTGGTACATGGTGAGATTTGCATGGTAACCGGTATCAATGACCATGATGGTGAGGAAGAAGACCTTCTTAGTACATAAGGTCTTTTAGATTTATTAGACATTGAATATCAAAAACATGTTGAGAAGAGTGGTCAATTTTTTTTCTCAATTCACCATGATAAGAAGGTTGACAGATCAACATATATTCAAGAGGTATTAGATCAAGAAGATAATAATTTCCAAGAGTCAAATAACGGAGATAAAATATAACAACATACAACATATGAATAGGAATAATTTTTAGATGAAAGCTCTCATGAAGATATGTCTGAGCTCTCTATTTTCCTAAATCCATTGTTTGAAGAGGAAGTAGAGGAATATGTGCTTGAGTTCTATATGTTCTTAAAACCATTATTTGAAGGATATTTTCTATGCAGACAAGTTTATTAGAATCATGATGAAGGTAACATGCCTAATGATGATTTTGAAGTGGATGAAACTCAAAATATGCATTTAGAAGGTGAAACATCTTTCAATTCATCCTTTGAGAAAGATTCGTATCAGACTTGTGAAGATGGGATTAAATCAGCCAAGCATAATGATGAGAATATGTTGAAGGAAATTTTTGAAGATTATCCATATAATGAAGATATTGGTATGGTTGATGAATTACATGAAGACATTCAAAAATATGATCCATCTAGTAAAAGTATGTATTATGATCAACATACAGGAGAGGACACATGTAAGAATGATATCAAAATTTCTTGAAATCCATTATATAAGGAAACAATAGAAAAGGATGATGCAAAATATTATGATAAATTTGTCAGAGATGATTTCTTTATATGTTTAAATCTATTATATAATAAGGGTGAAGTGTGTATAGATAGTATGGTTAGTATACTAAATTTTTAAGACAAACATTATGATATTGAGAGTATGATATCATCAATAGAAGAATAGGCCAAAGAAAAATGTGATATTTCAAAAATATGGATAATTTAGATAGAAATAGAAATATGAAATATTTTGCAGCCAGGTATGAAGGAAGATATTATCTTGAGAGAATTTTTTCACAGATCTTCGAAAGCAAATCGGTTGATCAGAAGATGAAAGATAGCAAAACAAATCATGGTGTCATGTTAAGAAGATCCAAAGTGTTGCATGATCACAATTAGGTGTTCGACAGAGGGAAAGAATGGTGTTCCCTTTTTGGGGCCTGGGGAAACAAAATTGAGACGTAACAAAGATCTACATAAGGCTAAATTCAAGAATCCCCAACTCATGGTCAATACCTAAAGCCATTTTTCTCTTGAACAGGGAGTATTTCTGAAGCTTTATCTTTTTTATTTTGTTTTGTTATGTTTTATTTGTCTTGGTCTACTTCTCCAGAGACAACTGGGATCTTTTTGTGTCTAGGTATGAACACACATCCCTAGAAAGAGTCACTAGTGGAACCAAAATTTATAGGTTAAATTTGTATACCTAATATCCCAATTTGTACCCCCTAGTTATGTTTCATCTCCCACAGAGGTTGTCGTTTACATAACCTTGTTCACAGTAGATGGTTTCTTTGATTCAGTTCTTTGTTAAGTATTATACTCAACAACATTATCCTACATTGGTGTGAGAGTTGAAGTATTCAAGTTAATTATATTGGTCCTTTGGGAGGATGTGGTTCATGGTTAAACCTCAATGAAGATCAACGATAGGCATGATCCCTCGATCATAAGTTGCATAACCTTTATCCATTAAGGGAATGCACCTAGCTAACATGTGTCCACTAAGATCTCACCTGGGTGGGGTCAAATTAAATTAACCATTGAGAATATCAAACTACATCTTACAGTTGGCATATTCCCACAATCAAAAAGTAAACACTCGTTACTCATTAAGGGATCATGCCTGAGTGCCATGTGTTTGGGACCCATAACTTTGAGCAGTGAAGAGGAAGATCAATAGTTAAAGATTAGACTCCATCAATGGCTGGCCTAATTTCTCAATTGGAAAGTTAAAATACTTTATTCATTGAGGAGTCATGCATTATTGACACATGTTCTAGGACCTGCTAGTTTTGAGCAGTCGGGATGGAAGATCTGCAGTTAAAGCTTGGATATGATCAACGGTCAATGTAATTCCTCAAAGAAAAGATGTAGGTTCTTTATCCACTAAGGGATTGTGATTGGATGACACATGTCCCAGCCCCACTAAGGTTATGAGCAGTCACATGAAAAATCAACGGTTAAACATCAAACAAGATCTACAGTGGGCGCAATCCCTCAAAGTGAAGTTTTACGCTTCTTACCCAATTGTGGGATTACGACTGATTTCCACGTGTCCCAGGCCCACAAGCAGTTTAAGTGAAGATAGTTTGGTCAAAATTTAAACCATGACAGAGATCTATGGTAGGCGTGATCCCGCAATTATAAATTGAATGATTTTTACCCATTGCAGGATTGTGAGATGATGACACGTGTCTTCGGTGATAAAAAGGATAAGATGCCCACGTGGCAGTGTTGACTGGGATTTTCTTTTTATCATTTTTGTAAGATAATAAATTGTGGTTTATCTCACCAAAATGTAAAGAGGATTGAAATATAGATATGTTTATTAAAAATGTATAATGTGTTAAGAAAGAAGGGTTTGATAGATTATTAATTATCTTGAAATGTAATGTTTGAAATAGGAAATGTGTAAATTGTTCTTTGAGTTTCCTAGATTGTATTGAATTCCTTAACCTTAATTGAATTGAATTGATTGTGTATTGCAATTGTGATTAGGGAGAAGATAAGATGTTCCTCTTTTATTCCCAAATGCACAAATGGGAGATCCAAGTTGATCAACCCAAGAGAAGGGCTAGTGTACAAATGAATCAACTATTTGGAAAGGAGAATAACAAGAGAGATACCTTAAATTCTATTAATTATATGTATAGAAATGATATATGATATTAATTAAAGAAATGGGAGAAATGCACTAACCTTGAAATATTGCAGATCAAATAATGATGTTTTCTAAGGTTTGTGGACTGTTTCTGGAAAAACTGACAATTGGTCCCAAACTGGAACATAGAGACAAACAAAACCCAAAAATATTTTTTTGTTCTGATGTCATCTTATGAAAAAGGTCAACCTTGACCCACAAATGTCAACCCTGACCCAATAATGTTGACCCTGACCTACACAGGTCTGACAGAAAATCTATTTGCGCCGTCGGAAAGAGAGCCGAAAAGGGTATCCAGATCTAGTCTCAAATCCATTGTTCTGAACCTGCACCTGCAAGAAAAAGGAGATTGTTTTTTTTGGGGGAGGGGTTTGCCTTGGTCAAACCCCAATTTAAGAATTAACCTCAAATAAATGTAATTGAAATTGCAGAAATGGACAAAGTAAATGCATAAATTCACCTTGCTTGAAAAAGTCCTTGTGGCGGATTCGAATCCTTGAATCCACAAGTAGGATTAAAATTGTAGAATGTTGAAATATAGGATGTCTTCAATCTCTTGCTTGTAGATCTCCAACACTAAGTCTTGAATGGGTTCTTGAATTTGGAATAGGCTTGGAAGAAGGTGGATGGAGAGATCACCAAAAAGGGCACTATGTAGCTTCAATCCTTCGATGACCTCCAATGGATCTCCTTCATGAAAATGGATACTTGAATGGATGAATTCTTGCTTGAAATCTTACTTTATTTCTTTCTTGATGATTTTTCTCAATTGCTCAAGGATGCATAGGCTTCAATAGAGGACTTAGTATCACTTAGAAGACTTTAGAGAAAATGAGAGAGAAAGTTTCCCTTTTACGTGAAATTAGGGAACAATCTTCTAAGGAGGCCTACATAGGAGGATTAAATTACCATTAAAGCCTTTACCCCTAGGAGAGGACCTATATTAAATATATTTTAGGAATCAACACTTCGGAACCTGAAACAGCTGACTCGGAAGCGGGAAATACTTTTTGCAAAGGCCAACCTCCAAAAAACTGTGAGACCTCAAGATCTGAACCCTGGGTCAAGGTCAAGGTCAACCTTGACCTAGGTCAGGGTCAAGGTTGACCCTAACCTAGGTCTGGGTCAAGGTCAACATAGAATTGAAAGGTCAACCCTGACCCTGAAGCCCAGAATCACCAGTTTGTAGTCCAGAATGCAGAAATAGGCTAAACAAGAGTTGAAAGAGGGACAGAATAGGGGAGAAGCCATGCCAAGATCAGGAACCCATTCAAGGCACTTTCCATGACCCCAAACCACTTACTCAAAAGGATAAACACATCTACAATGGAATTTCTTCCATTTTCTGACTATACATTTAGCCCCCACTTTAGCAAGAGTATGAGCTCAACACAAACTCTTGGTAAAGGAGAATATATAGAAAAAACAATCTTATTGAATCAAAAAGGGATAAAGAAACCCTCAAGCCCCCAAGGGACTTAAGTCTTTATCAACCCTAAGATCATGATAAGAGAGACATTACTTAGTTAAGGAGAGAGAGAAAGGGTGTGATTATCTCGCCCAATGAGAACTTATATCTCATTGTGAACCACACAAAAGGCATAACTAGAAAGATGGAATTGAACTGCCTAGTGAATGTGGCTACACTAGTCAACCCATCAGGGAGATCTATTCTTAAAGGGATCAAATCATTGTAAATTGAAAACTGGCAGGATCAAGAGATGCGTGTAAATTTAAACTGGAGGGATCAAGAGATCCTAAAAAAAAAGTAAAAATGTGACCATGCTTTAAGGATTAGTTTCTTTTAATCCATAAAGGGAAAAGGTTTTAAATCTTGAAAACTATTTTGAATGTGCGTGTGTGAAAAAAGTGAGTAGAGTGTATGCCCCCACTTTAAAGTTGTTGCTAACACTTTAACAGGAGCAATGGTTTTAATGGAAACATCAGCAACTCTACGGATTACGTTTCCGCTGCAAGATGCCCCCAAAGGAAGACAAATCAAGGGAGATAAAACATAAACATACATAAGAAAACAAGAGGGATCTACCTAATGTGGGGTCAGTATGATCATAAGATAACATGTACATAAAAATATAATATTATTGCAAATGAATTGACATCATTCCCCAAAGAAAGTAGAACTACAATCACAAAGG